>JXTB01000090.1:914702-940475 GCA_002914805.1 Parasponia andersonii
GATTTGGAATAGGAATTAGGGCTGTAGCATCAAGAACAATCTCTACTGATACACGAAAATTATTCTCCCCCAATTCTCTGCCGTGAATAATAGTTGATGAGGTTGACTCTTGTACATGTCCTAGAGTAACTATGTTATCACGAGACTCCACTGTAAGCTTACATGGTTGGTTCTACAATATAGAAAATCAAACACAATTTATAAATATAAGTAGTTAATAAACAAATAAGAAAGAAACTCATATAATCATATTTTTTTGAGTAGTGAAGTTATTCCTATAGCCACCATTGGATTTATATGTATCTCTTATGGTTGCACTTCTTCCCTTTGAAATCTGGCCGTGAAAGAGTTGTATTAGAACCACCAACATTATTTTGTTGTCCTGCTTGAATCTTAGTAATTTCTGCTTTGAACCGTTCTTCTTGTTCTTTAAGCATTTGTTGCATCTTGCGTATTTGTTCATCTTGCCATTGTTTCAAATCAAATGATTGTTGCTTCTTTGTTGGAGCAGGTTGATGAAAATATTATCTGTGGCTAATGTGAAATCCCATTTCCCGTACACGTCTACAATATTCAGGAGTGTCTAAAGCCATTGTTAAGATATCATTAGAACCGTCTATCTCGAGATTTCCCTCTTGGAATTATCGATTATAATCTTCCTACAATACATGTACAGAATTGAATATTAGACTATACTATACTTTTAACAAAATTACAAATTAATATAATCAATATGTTGTAATAAGCAACTTACAATTCTATCAACTATCACTTTGATTTCCTCAGTATGATCTCCTTTTTTATGGACACGTCCTCTACTTCATAGCTCGGATCTATCAATACCACATCGGCCTTCGTCTTTTTCAATCTTAGCTTCTAATCCAGCATAACCCAAGCGAGACATACAATATGGATATTTATTTTGCATTGCTCTTCTCTGTTGTACTTTCCTAGCTTCCTTCCATTCTGCACTTACTCTTTTCTTAACAAACTCATCCCAAACTTTAGGTTCAATCCATGGTGCATATGATGCTGGAGGGTGCTCTAATAACTCTGGACAAATATGTCTATACTTATAAATCAGTTCAGTTGTAATCCTAGACTTAAAATCTTTCCACATTTTCCCACAACTTTTTAAAGTTTATTTTTTTGCTTTGTAGTCCAATATAAATGTTTCTGACAATGTAAAAGAAATAATGTTAATATCAAATATATATTCTAATAAATATGAAATAAAAATATTCATGTTCATACCAATATTATATGCCAGAGCTCATCTTTTAGGTCCGTTGGTATAAGCGTCCATTTATTAATGTTTATTGGGATCTTGCGACGAACCATAAGGTCACAAAAGCTCACCAAATGTTTACCTTCATACCCAGTTAGTTGTCCCCATTCATTGTATGTGATAACTTCTTTTTTGCTATCACTTGCTTTTATAATCAACTCCTTCATTTGAGTCGTTCCTCTTGGTTTCTTTTTGTATTTTCTTTTACCTTGACTACTTTGTGATGGTGTAAATTGATAAACATCATCTGTACCTTCATTTTCTATGTCAATAATTACCTGTTAAATAATAAAACCACAAATGTAGATCAAAAATTAAGATAGAAAATAATAAGCATGTAAACATAAGAGATAATATATTTAAAAAAACAAAACATCAGTCCATAAAGATATAAAAATGAAAAAAAAATATATAACTTATTTGATTTATACCTCATTGGTTTCTTTCTTTGATCATCAATCCAAATACCTTCACTATCATTTCATAAACATGTAACAGCACTTTCATTAACGTCTTCTATCAAAGCCTCGACCAAACTCCTTTTGAGAATATTTCATGAGCAACAAGCATTTCGTTCTCATCTTCAACTCCTAAATTTTGATATTATTTTGGTTTTGTTGCAAGAACAATCATCGAGTATCAAGTGGATCATTGACGTAAAATACTTGTTTTGCTTGTGTTGCCAATATAAATGGATTATTCTTGTGACCTACCCGGTTTAGATCAACTAAAGTGAAGCCTAACTCATCTTCTCTAACCCCATGGTTACTCTCCACCCATTGACACATAAATACCGGGAACTGAAATGTGACAAAATCAAGTTTTCAAATTTCCTCGATAACGCCATAGTATACCATATCACCCTTTAGTGGTTTTTTATCCTTCGAACTTGAAAATTATATGGTTTTTGCAACAATACTTATCCCACTATTTTGGGTTGTTCTTATGTCGTCCCGATCTCTTGTGCAAAAATGAACACTGTTAACTTGATAAGCATTATACTTAATTATATCCAGTGATGGTCCACGTGATATCCATTTCAATGTATCAGATAGATTATGTGTTGCCTTATTCATTTCAACTACAATCTATTCAAAATGCAAAATTAACAATTAAAAAATCCAACATATTAGTACTCATACTCTAAAATAGAAAAAAAATGAAATCAAATTATTAATTGTAACAACTAATTGGAATTACCTGTTTGCGAAACCAACTAATAAAAGTTCGATGATGTTCATCATGGATCCACTTCTCTTTTTTTAATTTCATTGAGAATTGTATTTTGATCCAATTTATATGCTCCCTTCAACAAATCATCCCCAAAGTAAACCATTATTATTAAATAATTCAACATTTAATCAATACAAATCTAATTCACAATAAAACTTACTCGAGGAAAGGTTAGACTTTAGCTATGTTTTGTAACACAGTACGATATACTTGGTCTAGTTGTTCTTGTTTAACTGTATACACAACACCACTACTTATGCTTTTATTAATATTTGAAGATGCAGGAACTCCGATAGCTTCTACATTTGCCAAATACTAAGAACAAAACTATACAACTTCTTCTGCGATATAACACTCTACAATGCATCCTTCTGGCCGGCTTCGATTTCTAACATATCATTTTATAATTTTCATGTATCTCTCAAATGGATACATCCATCTCAAATAAATAGGACCACATAACTTCACTTCTCTAACCAAATGTACAGTAAGATGTATCATTATATCAAAAAAACTAGGAGGAAAAAACTACTCGAACATGCACAATGTTACAACAAGTTCATGTTCTAGTTCGTCTAACTTGGATACATCGACTACCTTAGAACAAATTCCATTAAAAATAAACATAATCTGGTGATTGCATATCAAATATTTTTAGGTAATACGGACCTGATCGCTATAGGTAGCAGATGTTGCATTAGTGTATGACAATCATGAGATTTAAGTCCAACTAGTTTCAAATTGTTCATATCCACTAATGTTCTAATATTAGAAGAATAGTCTTCAGGAACCTTCACATTAAATAAAGATTGACACAATTGATATTTTTCTTCATTTTTCAATGTGAAGCAAGCAGGGGGTAAATATGTTCGCTTCTCCCCCACTTTAGGAGCTAACTCTTTTCGAACACCCATGTCAACAAGATCCATGTCGGCACTAATACTATCCTTATTCTTCCCTGGAATATTTAATAAAGTTCCAATTATACTATCATATATGTTCTTCTCAATATGCATGACATCTAAGTTATGTCTCAGAAGTAAATGTTGACAATACTCCAACTCAAAGAATATAGATTTCTTCTTCCAATAACTCTTTAGGGTTTTTACAACCTTCACATTACTGTGTCTTTTTTTTTTCTTACTGATATCACTTATTTTGACATTTTCAAGCCTAAATTCGAGCTTAGAGGCTGTTTCTAGTATCTCTTTCCCAGTTAAAGGTTGTGGTGCCAATTCAAATTCTTGAGAACCATTAAATGCTTTTTTCCAATTTCTGTATACATATTTGCGAGATAAAAATCTTCTATGGCCCATATAACTCAATTTTCTAGCATGTGTTAAGAACTGACAACTTGTTTTCTCATCGTAAATAGGACATGTTTTATATCCTTTAGTGGAAAACCCAGACAAATTCTCATATACAAGGAAATCATTGATTGTCCATAGTAAGACAACCTTGAGAGTAAAATCTTCATCTTTATATGCATCATAGGCTTTCATACCATCATTCCACAAACTGTTCAACTCATCAATCAACGGAGCTAAATATATATCAATGTCATTACCAGGTTATCTAGATCCTAATATTAATATTATAAGAAGTGTAAACTTTCTTTTCATACATAACCATGGAGGAAGATTATAGATTACAAGCATTACAGGCCAACAACTGTATTTGTTACTTTGAGTTATATGAGGATTAATACCATCCACAGATAGACCAAGACGAAAATTCCTTAGATCACTTCCAAAAGAAGGTCATTTTTAATCTACTGTTTTCCAAGCCGGTGAATTGGCTGGATGTCTAAGTTTACCATCTTCTATCCTCTCATTCGCATGCCATATTAGATTTTTATCATGCTCACGGTTTCGGAGTAGACGGGTAAAATGAGAAATTTGAGGAATATACCACAAAACCTTAGTAGGGATTCCAACTTTTACCTCTTTAGAATTCTTATTCTGTTGCCACCTAGGCTCACCACATACTGGACAACCAATTGTATCTTTAAATTTTTTTCGATATAAAATATAATCATTTGGGCAAGCATGAATTTTCTCATATTGTATACCCAATGAGCATAAAGTCTTTTTGGCCTCATAAAAGGAAAGTGGCATCTCATTATCATTTGACAATATCTCTCCTAGTAAGGCTAATAAGTCTGAAAAACTCTTATCACTCCATCCATGTCTTGCTTTCAAATTATACAATTTCAATAATGCAGACAACTTTGTAAATTTCGTACAACCCGGATAGATCGATTTCTCAGCATCATTAAGCGATGATTAAAACTTAATAGGATCTACATCTGTTTCATACTGTGTATCATCAATCATTTTAAAAAGATCATCATTTAAATCTAACTTATAATCATTTGTTATACTCTTCTTTGACAAAAATCTGGTAATTGGAACCTTTTCACCATGCTAAATCCATTGTTTGTAACTTTGATCTATTCCATTAAAATATAAGTGTTCTTTTATCTTTTTAACACTTATCTTTTGCAAATTTCTACATTTAATACACGGACACGGAATTAAATTGGAATATTTGACATTTTGAATAACAAACTCCAAAAAGCTATCAACTCCCTTTCTATATTCAGTCGATAGTCTATCCCCTAATATCCATTCCTTATCCATTCTAAGCACAATTGAAAAAAAAAATAAAAAATAAACAACTAATATAAAAATCTAACTAAATTGAGTACCATCAAAAATTGTACATAATCTCCCTTATTTCTAGTAACCAGTTGAGTAACTAAACCACCAATTATAAATTAATACTCATTTCAAATTATTCTTATATTTCTAAGTACTACCAAATTCAAAACTTAATGTATTCTTAAATAGTCTCATTTGTTACAAATAATTTATCAATCAACTAAATATAACATATGGCAAAATAATATCAACACAAATAATAAACTCAACTAATTCCACATAATTATAACATCATCATATCACTATAACATACAATTTCCTATATGATATCACATCTCATCTAGTTTAAATTTTCGAAAATAATAAAATAAAACCAATGTGAAAGTGATATACATAAGTCAATAAAAGGAAAAAATTTGAGAAAACATACCTCACTTTGCTAATTCACAAGTAATCTAAGTACTCTAACTTCTACTAAAACTTATACGTAAATTAAAATGATAAATAAAGTTAAACATCTATAATTCACAATACTTTAAATTAAATATTGAATATATAAATATCTAAAAAACTACACAATATTCAATTAAAATTGTATAAATTTGGATTAATTGACACTAAGGATGGAAATTAAAAAACATAACCTAATATATGATTTCTAGTAAATAAACATGAAATTGGTATAAATTCATATAGCACACCTTCAATTTGAAACTTTTTACAACTAAATGAGCTCACATTTCACCTAAAATAAATAAAAAAAATAGCAACAAAATAATAACAAATTCGGATTAATTTGCTCTTAAATAGCAAAACATACCCAAAAATAAGATTTCTACTAAATAAATAGTCTAACTCGGTATTACAAGAATAAAGATTATCAATGCATGCTCAAGATATTCACATTTGATAAATTAGGGTTTCAAATATAAACTCTTTCAAATATAACCTAAAACATGAAATTTCTACAAAATAATTGATAAAAATCATGGCTAAGACAATGGATAATCTAATTTTAGTGACAAAAACGAGTTTAAAAGCTTAAGCATATCTTGTTTACCAGAAAAAATGGTGAAAATAGTGAAGGGGGGAGACTGGCTGCGGCTGGAAGTAAAGAGGGAAAAGAGTAAGAAAAATAAAAAAGAAGTGACATGGCCTCATTTTTTTGGGTCTTTTATATAGGGCCCCTACCTCGGCGCCATATGAGCGCCGAGGAAAGTATATCATGGCGCCTTATGGGCGCCGTGAAAGTTAAATACCACGGCGCTTTTTAGGCGCCGTGGTAAATGTGTATTACAGCGCTTTATAAGCGCCGTGAAAGTTATATTCAACGGCGCCTATTAGGTGCCGTTAAAGATTCTATACCAGGACGTTTTTTAGGTGCCGTGGTATTTTCCTATTTATCACGGCGCTTCTGTACACGCGCCGTGATAGTACACATTTTTAATAGTGCAAGCACTTGCAATCAACGTGTCATCTGTGAATAACAGTCGAGAGTTGTCAAGTTTCTACACATAAATACAAGACCTGGCACCCTAAAAAACTATTGCTATACATGAACCGATCGAACTTGTTACATCACATTTTTGGAGCTTGTTTAGACCATACGTACAAACTAATGCGAAACTTGTTTCATGCCATCTTTTTATAAATATAGATAATACATTAATATCTTTTTATGTCTATGTGTCCCTTTCAAGTTTCATCTTGGTTTCTATGGTTGTTTGAAAGGTACAATTGTGAAGCCGCTGCAGGAATCCAAGTCATATGTAAAGTTCAGCTTCAATAATAGCAGTACCGATCCACAAAACAACTTTACTTGGGTAAAGTATTGCATTGATTTTCTGCGGAAATACGTTGTACTAATTGGTACGTGTTACCGTTAATTATTACCTTCTTTAAGTGAAATATTTGCCTATATTTTTCTTCGGGATATATATGCATTCCAGAGAAGATAATATATATATACGTACACATAAACTTCGTATTTAGAAAAAATTATGAATATTTGATGTACTCAATTGGACATCATATATCACTAAAAAGGGAAAAAAATGAATATGGTAGATGATATTGGACAAATTCGAAAAATAAAGAAAAAAATTTAATTCCAATATTATAATTATTTCCAAAAGGAAATATGCTAAAAAGCACATGTAGTGATAGGCACCAGAAACTAGCTAATAGAAGTAGTTCCCATAATTTTAAATTTGTATGTGGATCTCACATTTTTATTAATTGTAATGCTAAACACCACAACAACCTCGCAGTATACTCTTTTTGAAATTAATCACATTTTATTAATACTCTTTATTTATTGTATAAGATAATTATATTTATGCAAAAAATAATAAAAGATTGATCTATGATCCACCTAGTTATACAAAACTGTTGCCTTTTTTTTTAAAACTATTTTTTTCACCAACAGTAATAGATTTTTTTTTCACCAACAAGAATAGATTTTGTTTTTGTTCTCAATTTTGAAAACAAAACTTCGAAAATAAAAAAGAAAGAACAAAGAAAAATAAACCTAACTGTTTATGTTAAGTTCCATATATGACTTTATTTTTCTGAAACTATATATTTCAATAAGTAATAGCCGAACATCTAATAGTGGTGCATGTCCCATATTTTTGCTAGGGTAGGACTAGAGATCATACTCGAAGTATCGAACCTTGTAATAT
Organism: Parasponia andersonii; assembly: GCA_002914805.1. Classification (NCBI taxonomy): domain Eukaryota; kingdom Viridiplantae; phylum Streptophyta; class Magnoliopsida; order Rosales; family Cannabaceae; genus Trema; species Trema andersonii. Next base: position 922,571 of record JXTB01000090.1, read on the forward strand.
AATCGAATCTTTTAAAATGTATATCTATACTTTTTTTTTAAAAAAAAAGGAAACACTTTGTTTATGTATTATATGGCCAACCATCCTCGTCACTTTTCCGATTTCAGTGAATCCCTCAGAAGCTGACCCAGAAGCAGCGAAGGTTGTTCATACTACACGACAAACAGGTTATATAATTATCCACTAGACAATATATGATTGCTACAGAACATTTATAAAATTACGTGAAAATTCTCAGACAGAAAAAAACAATAATGCTTCAAGATGGGTATCCGTGGACCATAAGATCTTGCCAACATTTTTTTTATTCTAAATTAAGAGCTGGGATTTAAATCTTAGACCTCAACATTAGGAATAGAGTGTGGTTATAAACTAAGCTACTGTGTCTTGGAAGTACGGGCAACTATGTCTTGGAAGTTTCAAAAAAGTCATGCGTAGATTCGACCTATTTCTGATCTTACATGACACATTAGTGCTATAGAAAACAAGGTTTACTCAATTTCAATTTCAGGTTAAACACTTTCACACACATTCTATAAATCAGGACAAAATAACCCAAGAATTAATGAACAAATAAAAACATTCAAACAAATCACACATACAATTTAAGTGGTTAACCAAAATGGTCTATGTCCACTGTGCAAGCAACTCTTATTAGTTCTCAATCTGAATACAAGGTACAAGCACTCAACCTCACTATCAAGCAATGTTCTCTTAGTGCTTTCGGTACAGAGTGTTTTCTGGATGTTAACTCTCTGTACTAAAGGTTCACCTAACAAGGCTATATATATACCTGTTCCTTGAGCCTAACCCACTAAAAACTTTAGCCCTAGTTTTTTTTTTCAAAATGTTTTTAAGACTTTCCTAAATTCGCTTCAATCTTGTACAATCTTTCACAATACTATAAAACCATGCAGAACTTCGTACAACCTTGCAAAACCTTGTATAACCTTGTAACTGAGACTTCTGTGCAACCTTGTAAAACCTTGCTCCATCAATAAACCGACTCTACCTCGTCAGATTGGCACAAATTCTGAGTCAAAATCCCAAAAATCTCTATCTTTACTTTGAATTTGTTTCGTACTCTGGAATTTCCTACTCAGCCCCTATGGGCTTAGTTACCCTCTATTCTCACCAAGTCCAAATAATGATTTATTTTGGTTCTCGGAAGTGCCTGTGTAATCATATCAGCAGGATTATTTTCAGTAGGAGCTTTTTCGATTACTACTCTTCCATTTGATATCACTTCCCTCACAAAGTACAACTTAACATCAATGTGGTTTATTCTCTCATGCACGACATGATTTTTGGTTAAGTGGATGACACTTAGACTATCACAGAACACATGATTGTTTTTTGTTGCATTCGACTTCTTTTTCAAGCCTTGTAACTGCAGTGCTTTCTTCGTAATCTTTGTCACTACCACATACTCAGGTTCTGTCGATGATAAGGCTACTATTGGCTGTAAACTAGCCTTGTAATTTATTGCATCACCTTACATTGTAAAAATATACCCAAATAAAGATTTTCCAATACTTATTGCAAAATCTTAATCCGCATGCCCCAGAAATATGTCATAGTTCTTCTCAGATTTTCCATATGTTAAACTATATTCAGTGTAGCGCGGTGCCGCCTTTTATGCTAACTTCTGAGGCTAGACCTGATAACACCTTCATTTATTCTTTATTTCAACTTTATTTTGGAAAATAACATGTACAGAAAACCATCTTAACTTTTTTTTTTTAACTGAAAAATAAAATATTTCTTAATAAAAATAATCTCTTAAAACATGTTATTGATTCTCTTTGAGAAAATAAACATCATAAATGTAAAAACTTAGAAAAAAACATCTCTAATAAAACATCTTTAAAATTCAACAAGAATGAGTAAAAAGAACTTTTTCATACAAACTTTTAATCTCTTATGTCTCTGATAGCCTTTTCATCGATCATAAAAATGTTAAGAAACGTGAGATAAGCTTATGTCTAGTAAGTAATTCTAATACAGTGCCTACATTCTAAGATCTATGAACTATACATATGAAATGTTCAGAAAATTTGTATGTCCTTTCTTTTTTGAAAATATAAACTTTACTGTAAACTTTTTTATTATGTGAAACTTTTTGTCTCTGTAAAATTTTGACTTTGTGCTAGCTCGATTTTTATGTAATTTCTAGTCTATCATATATAATATGAGCGAATAATGTGTCATATAACTATAGTTGACCACTATGGTCCACTTGGAATCTAAGTAGACACTACGACTGTAAAATTGGTACGAACGATTATAATAAGTCAAAGCCACCACACACGCACCGATCCATCCCCGAAGGAGCCATTTACCATATTGGCCCAAGAACATTACAGGATATACTTTAATCAGTACAGACTACTGTAGAAAATTCTATCTCATACAAAACTTTGTAGAGATCATGGTAACATATAAATAAAGACTTACAAAGAGATTTAGAATTTTAAACTACTATTTCATATGTCTTACTGATTTCTAAATGTAGATGTTAAAATATGTCTTACTGATTTCTAAAAGTAGATGTTAAAATCTGTCAATTCTATGAGCAGTAAATCAACTTCTTTTTCATCTTTTTCAATTGTTTCTAGCTCACATGAAACTGGTCTTTGATTTTACTCTACCTCAACTTGCACATTTTGATTAGTTAACTCCTTTGTAGACTTAGTTTGAATTTGTCGAGACAAATTGGCTATTTCTGTCTCATGAAACACTATATTGCTACTCACTAAACACCTTTTGTATTCAAGTTCTAAGCACCGAAGCATATAGCCATTTACTCTTTCTGGATAGCCCAAAAGTATACAGTTTAGAGCCCTTGATTTGAGCTTGTCTTGTCGTATGTGTATAAAGTACACGTAAATACTTCTAAATAATCAACAGGCTTTCTAGACCACTTTTCTTCAGAAGTTTTGAATTAAATGGCAGAAGAAGGGCATCTATTGATAAGATAACAAGTTTTCTGTATAGCTTCAGCCCAAAACACTCTTGGAAAACGAACACTGCTTAACATACACCTTACCCTCTTAAGGATTGTTTTGTTTATCCTTTCTGCAAGCCCGTTTTGTGCAGTGTATTAATTGCTGTCCTATGCCATGCAATATCTTCTCTTATATAGTTTGTCAAAATCATCCGAAAAATACTTCAAACCATTGTTGGTTCTTAATCTTTTCAGCTTCTGCTCAGTTTGATCCTCAATAAGAGCTCCATTCCAAGAACTTCTCAAATACTTCAATTTACTGCTTCAAGATATATACCCACACCTCCCTCGAATAATCGTCGATTATGATTAGTAAATACCTACTCCACCATGTGACTGAACTCTTGAAGCTCCCTGAAAATCTAAATGAACATAGTCTAGAGTATAATGAATTCGTTTACCAAATTTTACTCTACAAGCTTTGCTATAAACACACTGCTCACATAATTCTAATGCATCAATTTTGTCTCCACATACTAGCCCCTATTTACTCAATTCATGCAATCTTTTCTCACTCACATGTCTCAAATACGATGCCATAATATGGTTTTATTAGTCACTGTGCTTGATACTATAGAGACAGAACTAATAACAATGGTTCTAATCAAAGAGTATAACCTATTCTTCTTATACTCTTTCATAACCACTTCTGATCCTTTAGTAGTCTAAGAACAACATTTTGAGCCTTAATAGAGTACCTATTTGAATCCAACAAGCCAAGAGAAATCAAATTTATTTTGAGTTTGGGGACATCTCTTATCTCTTATAAAAGCAGTTCCATCTTATCGAACATTTTAATTCTGATAATTCATACTCTAGAAACTTTACTGGCTTTATATTTTCCAAGAGCACCCTGCCACTTTCTTTCTCTTCAGATGACTCAAACCATGACCTATTTAGAGTAATATGGAATGAGCAACCTGAATCCATGATCAACTCCTTTCTTGAATCCTCTTTTGCTGAATCTAAAACCCCTAGTAATTTGATACAATGACTGCATCTCCTGGTTTTCTTCCATTGTTTTAATTGGACTTCTTCCTGCCTTTGGAGCATTTTCTCCTTTTATGAACTTGCTTATGGCATTGATAGTATTTAAATTTGAACCTTGACTTTGATCTTAACTTGGATCTGTTGTTCTTATTGTCTTTCTTCTGAAGGCCCCATTTGCTATCATAACTGTACTTATATTCATATTTCAACTGCAACTCTTTTGAATTCAACATTGTAGTAACCTCATCCTAGGATAAAGTCTCATCACCATACATCAAGGTATCAACACAGTTAGAGTAATCCTTTGGCAATGAACTCGGCAATATAGTTCTTTGATCTTCATCATTTATAATGATATAAATATTCTCAAGATCGAGAATTATCTTATTGAAATCGTTAATATATTCATCCATAGATTTGTTTTCTTCCACCTTGAAAATGTGGTTCTTGTCTTTAACTATTACCTATTGGTCAATGATTTTGTCATATAGAGAGTCTCAAGTTTGCTCCAAATCCTACTGCAGTCCTCTTTTTTGACACTTCTAAACTCAAAATTATGGCACTATGGCCTTTCTCCATAATTTTTTTCTTCTCGTTTGTTGAAAGAGAAGCTAATAAATTAGATTGTCTAACTAAATCATCACAAAGTCCTTATTGAAACAGCAGAGCACGTATCTTAATTCACCATAGCTCGAATTATTCTTCTATGTTAATTTCTCTACATCGTAATTCGTCAATGTCATTGATGAATCAGATCTTCATCGAAACTGAACAATAATTCATCATTGATATTAGTTACAAGGTTCACTTAACTTCGAGTTAAATACTTTCACACACATGCTAGAAATCAAGATATACAAAACAACCTATGAATCAAAGAGCAAATAAAAACAATCGTACATGTCACACGCACGATTTAAATAGTTCAACCAATATGGTCCACGTCCACTATGCAGGCAATTCTTATTAATTCTCAATCTGAATAGAAGGTACGAGCACTCAATCTCACTATCAAGGAACATTCTCTTAGTGCTTTCAGTACAGATTGTTTTCAAGATGTCAATTATTTCTACTAAAAGTTCCCATAACAAGTTTTATATATATATATATATATATGGGCACCGGTATTTTTTTTTTACTTATATATAACTATTAATTTGGCTAATAAAAATTTAACGTGCACAATTTTTTATTATAAAAAGTAAGAGAGAAAAAGAACATTAATGATGTATGTCTTTTCATACACTTTATCATAACCATTGAATTACTGTTAGATGGTGATTCAACGGCTAAAAAAAAAAACCTATCCATAAATAAAAAAAAAAATACCTATTAGATTGGCAACCTATATATACATACCTATTCCTTAATATGTATACCTATTCCTTAAGCCTAACCCACAAAATACTTTAGCCTTATTTTTCTATCTCAAAATGTTTTCAAGATTTTTCTAAAATTGCTTCAATCTTGCACAATATTATATGACCTTGCAGAACATTGTACAACCTTGCAAAACATTATAAAACCTTATAGAACCTTGTGTAACCTTGTAGAACCGTAATCTATCTATAAACCGACTTTGCCTCATTAGATTGACATAAATTCTGAGTCAAAATCTCAATAAATAATCATGATATGAAAGAAATTTTATAATACATTTGAGAAATTACGAAATACATGTATGCTATTACTCTGTCACTGGGTTAATCCACCTCTTCAAAGACTTGCATGCAAGTCACAGATGCAATCTATATATGATATTGGGAAACTCCTCCATCTGTTGATTCTACTGAAATAATTGTACAAATTGGACATAATCAATAATTACGAAAACATAATTAATCATATGAACAGATAATATTAATACGCTCAATTAAATAAGACCTATGCTTTATTTTCAAAGTGACGTCATATAAGTACTTTGTCAACGTCTACTCAAGAGATGTAGCATTTTTGACCTACTATTAGTTCAAAAATATGTGCTACGTCATATCGATATAAAGTTAAAAAATGGCATGGAAGATAATTACCATGTCACGCCGATATAATGTTGGAAGATCTTCGATTCACTCGTCTAGCGTATTTTCATTTCTACCAAATAACTCAACAATTCATAATTGATCTTTTTTAAATTTTTATTATGAAATACATAAACTAGCCTAACTAGTTTTCGATTTCATATTATGACTGTAATATTGATATGAATCTGCATTTCCATTTATATATATATATAGAAAATTGTTTCCATCCAAAAATGAATGTCATTAATACTTACCTATGACTTTAGTTTGATTTTCTTGCTTTTGTGCATTGAACTTACTAATAATTTTCAAAACTTTGTTATTTCATTAGCAAAAAAATTAAGCAGCCACCGATTTATTTATAATTAATATAGGCAATGAATCAGAAGGATTCTTTGAATGTGTACTCCAGCTTATACACAAGGCAATGCTGGTCTTTCTCGGACTAGGTATGGATATGAATTCCTCCATACGTACACTTAATATGCATGTTTATATATATATATATATATATATATATATATATATAAAGTTAAAGAGATCATATGTTCTTTTAATTACTGGTACATGTTCTTATTACCAAATATACTTTTGAAGGATGTGCCAGAGTAAGAAGAATTAGAGAAATGAAAGAGAAGCACACATGGGCAGTTCAAGTCATGAAAAGACTGGTAAAAAGCTCTATCATGTATTCCTATGACAAAGGTGGTGTGTGGCATGATCCGGATCTGGAAGAAGATTTTCTTCAAAATTTTGACGGTAATATTTCTATCTACTTCAATTTTGATTCAATGTATGCTCGCATTTGTTAATGTCACAACCAAAACTTATGTGAGTAGTAGATGAAATTCCCACAAAATAGAAATTCCAAAATAAGCTATAAATATATTTTGAAGTTTACAAGATGAAAACCTGTTCATAATCATCATTTGAAAACATTGAGGAAAAAAATGACTCCCACATTATGTAATCACCTATTAAATACATATAAAGAGTCATGTTGACGTCTAAAGTCATACATCATCCATACATCTTAGAAATTCTTAAAAAATAAGTTACTTAGAAAAATATGAATGCATTATCCTTACATAATATAATTATCCGAATTTCCTACTTAAGCTCCACAAATATATAATCTAATTAAGAAATTAATAAAAGTAAATATAAGAACAAATAAGCTTCCAATACCTATAACTATGACTCCTTGTCCAAGTTACATATAGTACCACTTGAGGAGAAAAAGGAAGAAGAGAAAGAGGAGAGGGTGGTGGTGAGCTAATGCCCAAGAAAGAACCAATTACTAGTTTTTATTACCTATAGCTACTATATACGTACTTTCCAAAAATTTTGCATAGTTAGTGATTTATCTATAACAGTTTATAAAAATCGATGATTAAACAATATTCAAAAGGTTTGTTTTTTCCAAACTATCATCTAATCCCTACCTTGAGGAGAAACTAGTATTAACTATTAATTAACTTGAAGGTGCTCGATTACTCAATTGGAGCCAAAATTGAATCAAAGAGCTCCAAAAATCCACTTTCCAATTGTTGCCCAAATCTTTTAATAGAGGAAAAAAATATATTCTGCATATTAAAATAAGCTCAGAGATCTATTCGAGGCCTAAACATGAGGTCCAAAGGCTCGGAATTTGGCGCTGACAGTTTGTGGCTCCAATGGCTTGAAATTGATCCCGCCGGCGAACTTTCGTAGTGAGCTCTAGTGAAAGGTCGAGAAGATCAATCAAGTTATATATGTCAAATTAAGGCGTTAGACTTGCACTTCTTAGCACACAAGTTGGTTTTCTTAGATGTAGCTGCTTTGGGAAAAACAAATACGGATAACTTCAGAGTCCATAAATTCCAGTGAACTTGATCTAGCTTCTCCAGCAATGTCACGGGGTCAAGTTCGTCAGTGGGACTACCTTTCAAGATGGTGACGATGTTTGTACAAGTGCCATGGACTGAATAGCCATATTTGTTGAGATGCAATGGAGTTAGACATTTTTTTGAGTGGCCTATTGGCGTAACTCTAGTTTCTAGGTTTATTGGACCTCCTAAGTTCGATAGCCGGCTATGTATGAGGCAAGTTGTCAGTCTTGGCGGCACTTCAGTGAAGCCATGATTGAGAAAGGATGAAATGGACAATGTGAGAGCACATGTAGAGAAGAGTGTGAGGGATTATTGATCTGCATAATTTGCTGGAACAGATAAACTTTAAAAAATGTTCTCCCTCGCACCATTTAGTGTATTGTTGTATAATTCAACCGATGCGCTAAGATTTGATTAGATGGGACAGGGAGTTGGGCAACAAAATGTGACAGTTGATCCTAGTCCAATATGGTTATAGTGGGCTTGTCACGACTCAAACCCCGGGACAGTGACAAAAGGAGAAATTTTACAATTTTTTTTTTTTTTACCAGTAGACCTATTCTACAGTTTATAGTCACCAATAAATACAGACAGAAAAATTTTAAGAAAAATTAAATTCTCCGTCATATTACTGAGCATCATCATTTACACCTCAATATCACACTAGAATGATATATATAGTTACAGACATTCTCAAAATAACATACTTAACAAAAATGCTGGCAATATCCCTTATTGAACAAGACTTAAACACGAGTCTTGTATATACACTCTTAGTATTACCAAATTTCAAATTACAAATAAAAGATAATTTTTTAATCCGCTTGCTGACCATGAATGTCACACTGGACACCACCTATGTAGAAAGTAGGGAGAGTCAGCATAAATTATCCAGTAGTTTACCTAATTTTCCTATTTGGGAAAATCTTTTATAAATCTCAAAATATCTGTATAGTTAGTAGTAACGGAAAACATTTCTATAAATATTAAAGATTTAAATCATTTATAGAAATCCATACTAAAACCAAAACCAGATATATATCTAGGTTAAAACAGATAGAAAATCATAAATAAACAAGCATAGTACACATCATATAAATCAAACACAATACATGAGTTCTCATCCTCTCATCACAACTAGAGCAACTTAGACTACATGTATTGAGTACTCTCTGCCTGGTTTAACTTCCTGTAGTCCACACATAGCCTTAAAATACCGTAAGCTTTTTTGGCAAACAAAACAGGAGCACCCCAAGGAGAAGTACTTCTTCGAATGAAACTCTTGGATATCAAATCATCTAATTATTCTCTCAATTCGTTTATCTCTGTAGGAGCCATGCGGTAGGTTGGAATAGAAATTGGTTGAGCACCAGGAACAAGGTTGATACAGAACTCGATCTCCCTATCTGGTAGTAATCCTGGTAAATCCTCAGGAGATACCTCTGGATATTCACTCACCACCGGAATCCATAGGTCTTGATCAATAGTTCTCTCTTTACCATCAATGGTAAACAAGTTCTCATAACACTTAAGTTTCTTCCTACCACTTAAACATGCTTTTAGAATAGGACTTGGTTTCAAAGAATTCATTCAGGCCTGATATATTATGGGTCGTCCATCATCCAGAAAAAGAGTTACTCGTTTATCATAAAAATCGACAATAACTCGATACTTGGATAGTCAATCCATACCAAGTATTACATTGTATTATTTCATTGATAATACAATTAAATTAGCAAGTAATTCTTTACCATCAATCACCACACAACAAGATTTATACACACTAAGCACATCAGTTACACCATCCAAAGGTATTCCTAAAGTCAAGGCATAATCCAACTCAGAAAATTCTAATCCCAAAAGTTGAACAAACAACAAGGATGTGAATGAATGAGATGCACCAGTGTCAAACAAAATACGTGCCCAAGAATATGAAATAAGAACTATACCATCAACAACACCTCGGCCAGTGTGTTCTTTAGCACCATTAGTTCCAGAAATTCCATAAGCTTGGCCAGTGACTTTTCCTTTTCCCTTATTGCTTTTTTCTTGTTCAGGACGACTGCTGCTAGATTCCAGACCACTGCTACCATATCCACGTCCTTCTTGACTCCCTGAAGTCTGAGTATAACCCTGATGGCGGTACTAGTGCTGGTAAGGTGGCGGAGATGAAAAAGCCCGGGAAATACCTTAAGATTGCTGCGACCTAGCTTAAGTGTTTTGAGGAGGTGCTGAACCAGAATAGCTTCCATGTGGTACTCCCTGAGAAAGAGGGGATTTTTACAGACGTTTTGGGCTCTCATTCCTCTTATGCCCCTATTGACCACAATAGTAACACGTATAGGGGCTGAACCTCTTACTACCTACTGAATTACTGCTAGTATAGCTTCCACTGTTAGGTGAACCTTGAGCAGACCACTGTCCTTGATTCCTCTTGTTCATTTTTCTCTCATTACTTTTATTTTTCCTTGCACCCTGCTTATTCTCTACGGCTTCAGCTCGTTGCGCAGCTAGCACTACTTCAGAAAGAATGACAAATGAGTGGATAGCAATACAGTTGTGGATGTTTTGATTCAGTCCATTCTTGAACTTCGCAATTCGGTAAGTGTCACTCACCGCTGGACCAAGGGCAAGGCTTGCCAATTCTGTGAACTCCATCACATATTGATTTATTATTCTATTACTGTGTGTTAGTCTTTCAAAATGACCAACCACTTCAGCTTGTTGATCATCATTTGCATAATGCACTTTGAAGAGTCTCTCAAATTCTTCCCAAGTTATGCCTTCTACGTTTTGCATAACCTCAATTATCTCCCACCAATAGATAGCATTTCTTGTCAAGCGAGAGATAGCAAACACAGCCCAAAACTCTCTAGGAGTACCCAAGGTCCGAAAATGTCGAGTTATCTCACGCAACCATGTGTTGGCAACTAGTGGGTCAGGGGTTCCATCATACTATCTAGGCTGAAGGCACATAAACTTTTGAAGATGATCAGCCTGATCGGGTTGACGCTCTTGTTGTGGTTGAGATTGAGGCTGAAGGTTAGGACCTTGTATCTCACGGATTGCATGACGCATAGCTTCAAAAAATTGGTTAAAGTCTTGTGGAATTGGAGAGGGCTCGGCACCAGGTTGGCATCTCAGAGCTCTCCTAGGATGTATCTTTGAAAATCTGAAATGATATACCAACTATTAGTGAGGTAATGATGCATATGATCATAAAAATAATTTCAATCTAATTTAATGGTGCTATGTCCGAGGTATTTAAAACTCAAAGCTCTGATACCACAATTTCTGTCATAACCCAAACCCTGGGTTAGTGGTAAAAGGGGAAATTTTACAAATTTTTTTTTTTTACCAGTGGACCTATTCCACAGTTCATAGTCACCAATAAACACAGACTGAAAAATCTTAAGAAAAATTAAATTCTCAGTCATATCACTGAGCATCATCATTCACACCTCAATATCATACTAGAATAGCATATATAGTTACAGATATTCTTAAAGTAACATACTTAACAAAAATGCTAGCAATATCTCTTATTGAACAAGACTTAAGCACGAGTCTTGTATATACACTCCTAACATTTCCAAATTTCAAACTACAAATAAAAGATAACTTCTTAATCCACTTGCTGACCATCAATGTCACACTAGATACCATCTGTGGAGAAAATATGGAGGGTCAGCATAAATTGCCAAGTAGGATACCTAATTTTCCTTTTTAGGAAAATCTTTTATAAATCTCAAAACATCTCCATGGTTAGTAGTAATGGAAAATATTTCTATAAATATTAAGGATTTAAATCATTTACAGAAAACCATGCTAAAACCAAAACCAGATATATATCTAGGTTAAAACATATAGAAAACCATAAATAAACAAGTATAGTGCACTTCACATAAATCAAACACAACACATGAGTTCTCGTCCTCTCATTACAACTAGAGCAACTTATACTACATGTATTGAGTGCTCTCTGCCTGACATCTATCTCTGAAACTGGAGGGACACCCATGTGTCAACTCTTACTGAACTGGAAGGGCACCGAAAGCCTACGCCTACTGAATGGAGATAGTCAGAAAACACACCCCGTGGGGTTTACGGGCTCTCACCGAAGGCGAGTGTACTAGTCCGCCTACTACAATACCGTGATGCCTAAGACGACTCTCATGTATGATCGTATGAAATGTGCAATATATATAGAGTCTCAAATAACCATGCAGTGGTTTAACATTCTAGACATGCTCTGATTTTTAATTAAAATCCATTTTGTACTTAAAAATCCAAAAGTACAGTTTCTATCGTTTTACCAAATTCCAAGTATAAAAACTTGTATAAAATCATATTTCAAAATATCCAGAGCAGTCTACAATGTTTCATAAATTCATAGTTCATTAAAATAACTATTCAAATAATTCAATTTAATAAAATCACGAAATTTCATTTTTCAGAATAAATTCCAATTTTAACGAAAATACTAGAAAATAAGGAAATCGAATCCCCTACATCGAAATAGTGATTATGCTGAGCTAACGACGCTAGAAATATCCTCAATTGATCATCGGGTCATTCGGACAGTCGTTTTCGAATCTCGTCACGTTCACTTGAAAAGTTGACTTTTCAAATGGAGTCTCGGATTGAGAAACAGAGGTCACCACTGAATTCAGAACACCCAAAAATGTTGGTTTAGATATAAAGTTCGTCGAAAACGGGTCCCAATACGGGACCGGCCTGTGGCACGCAAAACGGTGTAATTCTAGAGCAATTTTCTCGATTTTTGTGCCACTTCGGAAAATAGCAGTATTTTATATCAAACTTCATTTCCTGACCTCACTGAGTCCAAATTCAAAGTTAGAACTCAGTTTTGAGGCCCTGAACACTAAATGAGCTCAAAAATCCGAAAATTATAAAAATACCACATTTTCATCCCGATAATTAACTACCTTCTGGTTATCGTTTTAGCACTTAAAAATCATGAGATTTCATGTTTCAAACTCCTCTATCACTTGGTAAAATTTTCTCAGGAAAAATAACTCAATTCCGAAATAATTACGAAAGTACCGCAAAATTTAAATATTCAAAATATTGCTACAGTAGACAACTTCTAAATGGAGTTGAGTTGGAGGCCGAGAGTGTCGGAAATCAAAGCTGGAGTTGAGACGAATCCAACAGTGGTGGTGGCGCGGTGATCGGACGTCGGATGGCAGCACGACAGGCAAAAACCGATCAAGTGGCGCGAACTTCCAGCTGCGATTTCTCCGGCGATAGGCGGCGGTTCACGGCGGCAGCACCCGACGTTGGTTTGTCAGCGTCTTCTAGTCATTGCGGATGGGCGCATCTGGCACAATAGCGGACGGTGGAGCTTCGGGTGAACAGTGACCGTGAGTGGCTTCAGGAGGACTTCCGTGGAGACGAAGAGAGAATTAGGGGATTTTTATGCAATTTTTCAAAAACTGTGGTAGTGAGACACATGGTGCAATCTGATTCGACTGAAAATTAAATTTCTGAAATTCCACTTTGGCCATAATTTTAAAAGATTCTTTCATTTTAGTACCTCTTTAATTACACTTTTGCCTCCAATTTGAAATGTCTTTTTCACTTTTGCTCCAAATGTACCTAGATTTTATCTTGTCTAGATTCAACACCAAATTTATTTCTGATTTGTATTTAATTAATCCAAAAATAAAAAATTATCAAAATATCTTTGAAGTAAAATTACTTAATTACCCTTACAAAATTTAGGATTTTACAGGGCTGGATCAGTTGTCATATTTAATTTGCTTTTTTACTTACACAAAAAATATGGTTACAGTGGGCTGAGATAGTTGTCACATTTTGCTTTCCACTTACGCAAAAATAAACTAAAGATTATGAGGGAAAGGTGGAATACAAACATTCGTTTTAGTTTATCAATTCGGGCAAATCGTGCAAATCTACGATCGATTTTCTTTACTAAGGCAATCCCAGTCCTAGTACCCTGTTAAGGTATTATTCACACCAGATGAGAACTGGCCACGTGTCCAGTTTTGGTTGGTTCCAAGTGTCTTTAACTTTCACCATTCTAAAACCATTATTTCCATTATAGACCCCATGCTTTGAGTTTAAGTTTCAGTTTCCCTCCAATATTTTACTCACCATTTTCAACTTTTATTTAAGTACCAACTTTATAATATAAAAGTTAAGGCTTTAATGGTTAATAAGCTCACAAGTTAGTAGCCTTTTCAATTGAATATAAACACGTAGAAGACAAGTTAGGATAATCGTATCAAATGATATTCTTCTCTTGCCGTTAGAATAGATTTATTAACAATATTAAACATTTTTGTGTCACTGTTCTAATAAAGTTAATGTTTTTGTGTCATAAGAATTTTGAAATACAATCAAACCAATAAAATTCACACGACTGAGGTCAAGATAAAACGAAATACGTGGCTCAACTAATTCTGCTGAAAGTATAATCAAATAGGTTTATCTTGGCACGACTATAGAGATCCCCCTTTTCTGGGGCTATAGTAATTTTCTGGTCTTATTGACTTGGTATGTTGCTTTTGTATGTTTTTATGAATCTATTTAGATTAGGGTAGTAGATGATAGTTATGTAGTAGGTTCTAATCTAATTAGTACGTGCTTAAGGAATTATGATAGTCCAATGTTACCAACTTTTTATTTATTATTTATCCTTATTACAGAACCGAGTTAGAACAAAAGGCATTAGCAAAGAATTTAAGAATCCCAACTAGTTTGTCACTAAATAGTCTAACTCTCCCGCACTCAACAACTTCGAGCTAGAGATTATATATTTAATAGAAAAAGAAAAATTCAAAACATTCGTAACAAACCAGAAATGGAAACAGCTACAAAAAATAAGGGAAACAACTACCTTTTTCCTAGTTTTTATTCAATTTGGCCTAATTCCATAGGAAGTCTAGCACAAAAATCCACTTTCCAATTCAAAATTACACACTCAGGATCTCATGCATGAACAAAATTAATGAGTCGCTCTCACTTCAATATGCTTTCTCTGTCAGTTTGCAAAATTTCTCCTACGATCTCTATGGGTCTTAATTCTAATGCCTTCTTTAGAGAACTCACTGGCCTTTGCTCATTACATTCTGTTACAACTCTTACTCAATCTTAATATAATTATATTCTTTATTTAGTACCTTGAAATCTTAGGTAAGTGCGGAAAAGAACAGATTGGAAAAACTAGGTGCTAGATAATTTTGAGTTGGAATTTCTTCACGTCAATTTTTATTCATAAACCTGTTGGTTTATTTTGACAAAAAAAAAAAAATAATAAGACGGTTATAGACTTAATTGGTTAAATATTTTTCAATGTACTACTTATAATTTTATTAATATACTTGATCAATTCTAAGAGTAGCAGGGAAAAGGAAACTTTTAAGTAATTGGGATGCTCTTATTAAGACCGATGTCTCCTCATTCTTAGTGCTTATAGTTTTATTCATACTTGGGAAAAAAGAGATATATGTGTAGCTTTTCTTACGCTACTTTCTTATATTTTTTAAGATACTTCGTATAATTTGTAAACTATTTACATTCTCTTACAAATGAAACCAAATGAATTAAAACATTATTTAGTTATTTCTATGAAAACTTATTTTAAGATTAGTTATCAGTATTCTTAACTGTTCATTGTGTACTTTTTTTCTTCTTATATATTATAAGACTTTCTTCGTTTGACTTTTGAATATAGAATTGTCACGACCCAAACCTTGGACCAGTGGTAGAAAAAGAATTTCACAAGTAGAAATTTATAATTTATTTTAGAAAATAATAAAAAGATGATAACTAGTTTACAAAAATAGTTCAAATTTTTAAATTCCCACAATTTGTGATCACCACTAGATATAAACTGTTAATAATAGTAATAAAACATAAATATGCATCACATCATCATCACCAGTGGACATTATAGATAATATAGACTAAATCCAAAGTATGAGCTTTAAATATTATTACAAGTCCAAGGTGAGTATCAAAGTTATTACCAACCACAAATTAGGATAAATTTCTTCTTGAATTACTCTGCCCCAGAGTTGCCCAAGTCGCACTATAAACCACCTAAAAAAAGAAAAAAAGGGAGTGAGCATTCACATGCTCAGTAGGAATTTCAATTTCTTTTTTTGGTATAAATACAACTTTTCAAACCTGCACGGTTAGCACCTTCCCAAAATCCATTTATAAAATAAGTTTACAAAGTAATCAAAATCATAAACAATTAAGTTCATTATTGTACATATCATAAATCAACGAAGCACAAGTATATACATGAGCTCTCATCTTCCTATCACGGTCCTATAATACCTCCGTAACAGAGGTACCCAGCATCCTGACACTACCCGGAAGTGTGTTAGGAAATCCTGCGCAGGAGCCTAGGTCTCTCACCTAGTGCTGTAGCAACTCGTCAGCGATCTAAATACTATGATACTAAAATGAAACTCAAGTACGTGATCCTATAGTAGGTACAATATGTCATAGAGTATGTAATAACCATGCATAAAGTATTTTATGAAATCATGCTTTAATACTCATTTGGTATTATTCTGGGATTTACATAAAATCGGATAGCATAACGGCTGTATTTTCCCAAAACTAAAATTTTAAACCTACATAAAAATCATAATAACCAATCCCAAAACAATCCAATATATCTCAACAATTCACAAATTTATCAAACTATTGAATTCCATGAAAATCGACATTTTCAAGAAATAGGTCATAATGCATATTTTAAATCAAAATAAGTATAAAACTTGGTAATAGAACCCCTACCTCACTAGAATAGTGATATCACGCTAATAGGTCCTTAAGGTGCCGTTAAATGATCGTTCGGAGGGTTGAGAACCAATTCCAGGCCCTCAATCGCTCACTTGTGAAAAATCAGCTCCTCAACGGAGTTTCGAATTGACAAAAAAACCTCTTTACCGAACTCTTAGCACCTAAAATAGCTAGATTAAACATATGATTCGACCAGTTCGGGTCCGCGCCGACACCGAACCAGTATCACGTAAAACGAGACAAAATCTAAGCCGTTAGATATGGTTTTTCCTGCCTATCACCAAATATAGTCAATATATGTATCAAACTTCACCATTTTCCGAGTAAATTCCAAAAACAACAACAAAAACGAAATCTAACAATCGGATCAAACGTCGAACCCGAACTCAAAAATAAACAAAAATAACAACTTTTAATCCAGGCAAAATAGGATCGTGATATATATACCTAGAGAAAGCCCACGACGAAAGGATTCGATTGCCGCCGGTTTCGCGGCTTTTCGTCGCCGGCGAGTGACGACAGCACGGCAAAACTTCGCATCTCCCTCGGAAACGCGGCGATCCGGCGCCTAGGAGCTCCGGCTAGTGGCTTGGCTGGGCAGTGTGTGTCGTCTGGGTGCGGCGGCGAGCGCGACGGAGGAGAGAGAGAACGGCGGAAGAGAGAGAGAGAAATGGTGAGGGAGCGGGCAAGAAAGAGAGAGTGAAAAAAAGGATCCGTTTTTTTTAAAAAAAAAATTTGTGCCCCTTTTGCCCTCAAAAGAACAAGATTTTACAAGAATGGGGAGATTAGTTGTGTCACGACCCAAAACCCGGGCTAGTGGCAAAAGGAGAATTTCACTTGGTGGGAAATTCCTTAATTTATTTGAAAAGTGTCAAAAGTTTTAGTTTTTATAAAATCAGTCCATTTAAATAAAAACATTTGGAATTCCATCCCGTGAACCACTCCCACAGTTCGTATACACCACTAAACCTAGATTGAATGATCACCTAAAAACATGAAATTAATTTTAAAACCCATCATCATCATCATCCACCACAGATATCCAATAACAGGAAGGCATGCATAAGTTTACAGACAATTTGAAAGCAGTAGTCATGGTTCAATGCTAACACAAAAATCCAAATAGTCCAAAGACTATGATCTCAAACTTCTAGCATTACCAAGAGGCGAACTGCAATCAGGATGGCTTCTTAGTCCTCTTGATCACC
>JXTB01000090.1:949094-992836 GCA_002914805.1 Parasponia andersonii
AAATGCCCAAATTACCCTCGAAAATTCCGGGTTTTTACACAAGGTCTCACTACTGCTGCTTATTTTTATTTACCTTGGCCAAGTTATTTTACTCTAATTTAGTTTATGCGTAAATCAATATTTGTCATATAAACAAGTATGCACGGCTGAGATTAAAAGGACAATCTCTATCAAGGAAGGTTCTAGACTTCCATTATGTTTTAGGACCTGGAAAAATCAAATCAGTAAGTAAAGGAATGTATCCCTTTTTATTAAGTCTGCTCTGCCCATTTTCCCATGTTTTTCCTCCCAAAAACTGTAGCAATAGTTCATGTATTTAAGGGTCTAAAACAACATTTTCGCATTGTTTCTAAGCTGAAGGCACAGCCAACACGCACAGAACTGAAAATTAAAACTCCCTACAAAACCAAGAAACCAGAAATAGAAAAGAAAAAACTATAAGAAATCAAGACAGCTACCATATCCTTGCATCCATAAGAATCTTTTTTACCAGGAAATTTTCTTGCTCGTCAAACTAAATATGACACCCTTGGTTCTCTTCGATCAGGATAGACAATAACTGTCACTCTCCAATAAAACAAAATCTTATATAGCATCTTAGAGGTTAATCACATGCATAAATGGAATGGCTGGCTCATTCCATATCTACACAATCACAAATAGATATATCGTATTAGTCTTTTATGAATTATTTTTAGTGGAGTTAGAGCATTAGCTATGCTTAATGGAACTTTTTTGGGCTAGATATTGGTCTTCTCTTTGGATTAAAGCTGACTCTTTGTTGTTAAACTTTGTATATAACAAACTATTGCTAGATGTTCTCAGCACAAATTAAAAAAAAAAATTAAATAAATGACTCTTTGTTGTTAAACTTTGTATATAACAAACTATTGCTAGATGTTCTCAGCACAAATTAAAAAAAAAAATTAAATAAATGAAAGAAGAATAATAGCTATACTATTCTAATCTCACTACGTAACATGTAGATTTTACTCTAATTTATTGTAAATATTAAGATATTATTTTTCCATCTTTTTAACACCAAATCTTCTTGCTTCTCTGAAGTTCTAAGTTTCTCATGTCTATCATGCAAGTACTGTGAAATCATTTATTCTCTAAATGGGTCAAACTGATCAATGTGTCTACTAGGTACTAAGACCTACATTAGAAAGCTTCTGCGGAAAAACATGGTTATAAAGAAAACGTTGCTAATAAATAATAATTTCATATTAAAGGTAATTAAAAAAATTTGAACTGCAAATTTAAAAGAAGAAAGAAATAAGAACGGAAATCGATAACAAAAAATAGGTAGCCTGGATATTTTTTTGCCGCTAATTAATCCCCTAATTAAGTAATCAAAATTAATAATTTTAATGCTAAGACTATTTTAATCAGGGATTATATTTGTAAAAACCCTTAATTTATAAGGGAATTTTAGTCTTTTCACCGATAATAATAATTTACTTAAATTTGAATTTGGGTTTATTTAAAAGAATTTCCGAAACTAGGCGTTATTTTATAATTTTAGAGAACTTAAGTATAGAGATTCTTGAACTAGGGACTATTTACAAAACTGAAAGTCCATATATTGATGGACACGCAGTCCCTTATTTTTCCTAGCTTCTTCTCTCTCCTTCCCACCCATGTCTCTCTCTATGTCTTGTTCGACCGGCCAAAATGCTGAAAATTTGGCGTTGCTCCGACGAGGGTCTTCCTAGTTGAATTGAGCCGCGCCAATACCTAGGTCCTTATCGTGCCACCGAGACAAAGCTGGGCCTGAAATTTTAAAGCTGTTTGAGCCTCCTAACGCTAGCAAAGTGGAAAACTAGTCACAGACATTTTCCGATGTCAATGCCATCTCTAGCCACCTCAAGCCGTTTAACTAGAATTGATCAACTTGTCTCGACATGAGGGTCATCGTGGTATATATATCTTGACTCAATATTGCCTGAATTGACCTTTTTCATTTTTGTCAATTTTGAGCTATTTTAGTTTTGTATTTAAATTTATAAATCCAACTGTTAGATCGCAAAATAAACTTCATATTTGAGATGTACTCTTGATATATATATATATATATATATATATTGACTATATCTGCTGACATGTACAAAAATCTAAATCTAACAACCTAGATTTCCTTATTTTGTGTGTCGTGATCTTGGGCTTACTCTGAATCAGTCAAATTATATGTCTAACTTAGCATTTTTGGACGTTCCGAATTGAGTGGTGAAGTCTGTTTCACGAACTAAAGCTCCAATTGAAAAATCGAGTTTCCAAACCTAACGATCAAAGATTTGAAAATGACACCAAACTTTCTATATAGCCCCATAATGCTATTTTGGCACTTGATTGAGGTAGGGTTTTGATTACTTGATCTTCAAATTGGTTTAATTTTGATTTTTATTACTTTGAATAAATATAGAATTTTGTGAAATAATTCCTATAAATGCAATTTATCTCTATTTTGATCTGAATTGAGATATAAACTACCTAAGAAGTACATCACACTAGATGGCATGTCATATATACTATTTCAACTATTTTCTGCAAGAAATTAGACTTTTGGATTTTGATCAAAAACGGATGTTATGTTGCTGTAATTTTAAGAAAATCCAAAATGGTTTCAGAACTTAGTTTTGAAGACTGAAAATGGTTTGATTACAGAATACTGCATGATTATTTTGTGATTGTGTATAAATAGTGCATATCTTTATTTTGCAATTTATATAGTATTTGCATGCATTCACATACTTACGCAGCCGTCGGACTTTCAGGTATCCCACATTAGGTGCTCGTACTTACGGTTGCCTCTTTAGGTGACTCACATTTATGGGTGACCCACTAGGATACTTCAGACATCATGATTGCATACATTGTTATATATTGGCTTGAATAGATATGTACTACTTTTGGTGAATGATTTACAATAATTTAGAATATTTGAACTATTGAATTATGATTTCGACTCGAATTTTATGAACTATTTTGAATGGGCTACTGACTATGCAGGACCTTCAACGTGAGTATATTCCTTATATATAAAAACTTGTAATCGAATATCTATTGAGTATTCAAGTGCTCACCCCCTACTTCTTCCCACTTTCAGGTATTGATTTATATTTTGGATAAATTGTCATGGTGGCTTGAGAAGCTTCTTTGGCACCGTTTCCTATCCTTTTTATTGGTTGGTTCTTTTCCAAATTTATTTAGCTAATAAAAGTGTATTTACTAAGTAAGTATATAAGGATGATTTTGCTATTAAATTGAGTATTTAGAAATACAAATGATTTTGCGTAAATTATTTAAACGTTAGACCTAAGATTTTATTTTGATTTAGTTCATTAAAGTTAATGAATTTACAAATGTTTCTAAACTATTAATTAGAATTTCCTATAAAATTTAAGTAAAATATTTTCTCAAAAAATTTATATTAATGAAGGGTTTCCTTAGCTCGAATTTCACTTACCTTTGAGGAATAAAAATTTAAAATTTCAATGACTCAATTTTCTGAATTTTGGAAAACTACTATTTATTATTATTTCAATATTAAATTATTAAAAGTCACAACTTTGGATTTCTGGTCGTAACAATATTTGCACCTCGAAAGGTCAAGAAAGATAAGTAATGTTGAAGTGTGATTATAACTAAAAAAGAGCTTAGGAAACTTTTGTTATGTTGAAAACATAAGAATAGAAGAGTTCAAAACAAACTCCATGGATTAATTAAAATATTATGAACAAAGTTTTTTCAAAAAGAATTTCAATAGGAATTGTAGTAAGGTGGCTTGTGGAGAAATTTAGAATTTCTAATCCTAATATGATCGGGTGTGTGATTATTAAAAGTAGATTAGCAAAAATTTGATTAATAGCTATATAATTGAATATTTTAATTTTTTTTATTTAAGGATAAATATGTAATAAATTCTTATTTAAAGAAAGTGTGCTTTTATGCAATTTATGGTATAAATATGACGCTACTTTAAATTCTTTCTTTTTACAAAAATACCCTTGTACAAATTGCAAAAACCTAAACTTCATAAAGATATTCTAGTACTTTTTAGCTTAAGAAAAAAAATTAAAAAATAAAAATAAAAATAATATTTTATATAAATGGTGGAATCCACTTTATCTTTATATGCAACACTCCTTTCTTCCTCACCTGACACCCTCTTTCTCTCTGGTTTTTCTTTTTTTTTTTCTTCTTTCAACCATGGCTAAACCACTAACTTCTATCTTCTCTTTGTGCATAACAACAAGGAAACAGTTATCATGAGTCTTGTCACCTTACTCCTTGCCATGCCACCTTCAAGATCTGACCTCTTACTACTCAGTTGGTTATCAGAATACAGAGTTATAAGTAGTCAAACTAGGCCAAATGACCACAAAATGAAAACGACAGTGCAATATTCTAGCGCCACTGCGCCGTCGTCCGGCCACCTGAAGGGTTGCCGTTGGTCACTTTCAACTCATCTCATCACAAGCTTCAATTCAAAACTTTTCTCACGTCCTCGTTCACGGTCGATGAGCATTTCATAATTTTTTTCGTTTTTATAATTAGTTTATGCCATTTTTATAATTATTTTGTGAAGTTATTTTTATGGTCATAAAAGTTAGATAAGTTGATAGAAGGTTTTGAATCATAAATAAATATGGTATTATTATGTTGAACCAAAATCTGGTTTGAGAGAAATCTTAGATTGAAAAATGTGATATTTTTCTAATTCCTGACAAAAAGTCATATTTTTGCAAAATTTAATAGTATTGAACTGAAGTTTATTACTGTTCAAATTTCGGCAAAAACTGTCAATTTCTGAACTATTATTGCAAAAACAACATTTGTTATAAATCCCTAGTGAATTTGACAATTTTTCAAATTTTTTTGAAAGTGATATTTTCTTAAATAATTTTCTGATGATGATAATTTTCAGAAATATTTCAGAAAAGTGATATTTTTGCAAAAAAAAAAAAACAGCTAAAATGTTACTTTTCTAAATACTTTAGAAAAAGTGGACATTTTTCGAATTAATTTCAAAAAGAGAGATTTTTGTAATTCTCGGAGTTAAAACACGTTTAAGGCTCGGGATCTCAAAATTGAATTCTGATTCTAAATTTGGATTTAGGTAAGTCAAGAAACGAATTTTGATATATAATATCGCTATGTTTCAAAATGACACAAATTCCAAAATTTGTGAATAGTATCACTTTGCGTCCCACAAGACGTATCCCACACTGAGACATACTTTTGACAAAGTATATATCTAACCCACTATATTTTGATACTCTAAATTCAGTGGTGACCTTTCTTTCTATATTTGAGGCTCCAGTGGAAAAGTCACTTTCCCAAATGGACTTACTAGGATCCCGAAACGGTTGTTTAAACACCTAAATGACCAACGGGAGTTTCTTCAAGGGTTTTTAGCTTGGTATAGCTACCACATTGAGGTAGGGATTAAATTACCTGATTTTATATCTGTTTTGATTTATAATGCATTAAAAATTATTTTTGAAAAATCGTGATTTTACGATTGATTGGTAAATGATTAAAAATTATTGGAATATACTAAGGTTGGACTGTATAGATTTTTTTATATATTTTTATATTGTGATTATAGGGTTAAACAGTGGTGTGTTGTCCATGTACATTAAATTCCAGAATAATGTCAAGTTGGATTTTTAAAGCATGATATAATTCTTAGAAGCATGGTTATGTTGAACAGTTACATGTTGTACATACTATAGGATTATATATGAGATATATCTTAAGCATTCTTATCCTCAGTGAGAGCCCGTAAACTTACACGGGGTATTTCTAATTATTCTCATTTGATAGATGTAAGCACTTCGTTACCCCTCTGATTCGGTAGTCTTAAACACATGAGTGTCCCTCTGGTTTTCTAGGATAGGTATGTAGTAGAGAGTACTTAGTACACATAGTATGAGCTACTCTGGTTTGTGATGAGAGGAAGTGAACTTATGGGATCAGGCAATTTATAATATATACAATTATGAGGATTTGGTTTTTGATTTTGAATATGTAATTATTCTGGGTATCAATTGTTTTATATACTTGATTTATAAATAGATTTTGGAAAAAAGTATTAACGATGCAGATTTGGAAAAATTGTATCCATTCAAAAAAGTAATTAAACTTTTACTGAGCATGTGAATACTCACCCCCCTTACTTTTCCCACTTTCAGGTATTCGTCTATTTGTTGTAGTAATTTCGGCGGTCAGACAAGTTGCATAGCTTGTACTTGCTTTCTCACTCTACTTTTCTCATAAGTATCTATTCTATGTTAATTTCTTTTTCCTAGTCAAATTTATTTACCCAATAGTAGTGTATTTACTAAGTAGATGAATGAGGACAATTTTGCTATTAAATTAAGTTCTTAGAAATACAAATGACTTTATGTTAATTATTTGGACATTGGACCCATTTTATTAAACTTCATGATTTTAAATAAAAAATTTCTAAACAAATTAAATGGAATTCCTCCAAATATTAAGTGTTTATTTCTAGAGAAATTAAAACCAATGAAAAGATTCCTATTTTTGAATTTTACCTAATTTTGAGGAATAGAAATTAAAATTTCAAATATTAAGTTTTCTGCAATTTTATAAAATCACTGTTTATTATTCTTTCAACTTAAAATTATTAAAAGTCACGGCTTTGAAATTTTGGCTATGACACAAATAATGTATATTTACACATACAAATGTATATTTACACATACAAATGTATATTTACACATACATTGTTAAAACTAAGTTCTTACCGTTCCTCTTTCAAACATAACCATATTATTATAGTTGTACAGATCGTGCTCTCTAAATTTATACACAATTAAACTCAATTGTAAATCATTAAATTGGGTGTTTCGTACCTTTAGTATCTCGTTGATATTCAATTATGAATTGACTCAATAGGTTGTTTTTGTTTTGGTAGCATTTCTCTAACCTTTTGATCTCAGTGTAAATTTATGTTCTTTTTCCTCCTTTCTGGCTCTGTTAATGAAGACTGAAAGAAGAAACAAAAAAAAAAAAAAACCGACATACATAGAACTCATCATCTTGACATCTATAGATTTATAAGGTTTGGTAATCCTTTTGTCTTTAAGATTGCATCTCTAATTTGACTCTATAAAAAATTTAAAAGCGTGAGACTTATTTGTTATTACATTGTTGTGGATTATAAACTTACCAAGCAATATTATCTAGTCCGCTTATATCATTTATAATATCAATCTTATTTATACTTTGATAGTGAAAAAGATTACTTATTAGCTGAGAATGTGAATTAAACCATCTTTTAAGAGGAAAACCACGGGAAAGAAAGTAGAAGGCAGAGTGTGGGCTTTTCAAATTATGAGAAGAAATAATTACATTGATGGGAAAAGAAATTTTTTGGAAAAAAAATTCGTAAGGGTTAATTTTGGAGTAAATAAAAATTTAAGAAGTATGACAAAAGAAAATCTTGAAATTTTAAAATCTATTGAGGGGTGGAGAGCAAAAAATGGGTGTGACGATAAACTCACTCTTAAAATAGCTACTTTCTATATTCTATTCAACTATTTTTCTTTCTTTGAAAACGCAGTACTTATATAAATTGAAATTGGAATGGAAAAGAATTTGAGTTTCCCAACATTAATTGGAATTGAACTGAATGAAAGTATGTGAGATTCATTTGCCGTAATTTACAGGTCATTTTCAACTTTGTCAATCTTACAATGAATATAGAAAAATAAAAAATACCTTGAAAATTCTCCCTTTATTAATATCACACCATATTGTATTTCACATATCAAATACACTTATTCATACAAGCCTTATCAATTAATGATCAGAACAATTTTTCCAAACACATCAAACAAGTTTGTTCAATCAAACGGGGCCGATCACACAAAGTAGGGAGCCATGAGACTAATTAATATTCCCACTCTATGCCTTTATCAAAAGAGAGTACGTTTTGCATGATCAACTCTTATTGAATGGTTGATTGCCGTTTATACGCAGACATATACCAAATATTTTTGAGATGAACCTGAAACTCTTTCCTCGTTCGTTTCAGTGGTTTGTCATGTTCGGAACACTGTATAAGGACTCTGCATGATATGTTCGATTATGCTTTGTATTGTATTATTTAATGGTTAGTAATCTAATATATATTTCTTTTTCTATTTATGTGTAGATATTTTTTTTAGCTGTCCGATCATCTTCTAATGGTAATCTAATAACTTTAATGTGGTGCATAAAAAGACATGCATATTTAATATTATTTCTCTCTTTTACTTTTTCTCATAAAAAAATATACATGATAAATTTTCATCAGTCAAAACAATACCTATGCATAGGTAAAAAAAAATACCTACTAGATTAATGCCCTTATTTAATATGATATCAAATTTTAATACAATTCAGAGAGTATTATCTAAAATACAAGATTTACATTAAATTATATTACATAATTTTAACTTTAACGTAATATTGTACAATACCCACTCTCCTCACTTTTTATATTCTTAATTTCTCTTTCACCACTTTCTCTCCCACATCACTTTATCCTTTTCAAAAGTGGTATTTTTCTAAATAAATATTAAAAGTGATATTTTTTTAAAAAATTTACCTAAAAAGTGGTTTTTTCATAAATAAATTTTTAAAAGGTGGTAACTCTACAATTGGTATTTTTCTAAAAGTTTTTTGAAAATAATATTTTTCTAAGTAAATTTTTAAAATGGTATTTTTCAAAATTAACTTTTTAATACAATATCTTAATACAAATGCAAAACTAAACATAGTACTATAATGGAATAATACAATACAATACATCACAATACAATATAATACAATACAATATGGTGCACCAAACATGGCGCTCTTGTTCCATTTAGTGGTGGGTCTAAACTTATGCATATCTTTGTTTCTCGTTTTTGATGTTGATCATATATTTGAGAAAATGCCTCAAAGAACTTACACCAGTTGGACCTTAATATAAATGTAGCTTAGGTGGTGAACGTGTTTATTTATATATATTTCTATGAACTACCACCTTCTCCAAATTAGCGTAGGGTTATGATTGGAAGACGAACTTGGGCGATTCATACCTTTTCTTGTTAACCATTTCGAAGTTTCTATCAATCTTCCGAAGACTTTGTCTTATTAGTAAAGGGTTTGTTTTCAATGCTCATATCTTTTTTGTTTTTAGAATTTATAGATAGTTTCATCTTTAGTTTATAACTAGTCACATGTTATATGATTGTTTTCATTGATCTTGTCATGTTCTTTGTCCAAGTAAAAAATAAAATTAATCAGATAGCCATGGGAAATTACTGTATAGTTTCATTTTGCAGTTTAACATTCATAGAATTATTTTTTTATGACCTAAATCCCGAATTAGTGGCAAAATGAGAATTTTCTTAATTTGAAAATTCTTAAATATTTTATAAAAATGTCCAAGCAAACTTTAGTTCTTTATTTTATAAAGTATAACTTCAACAAGTGAACCACTACCCTCAGTTATGCATATATCACTAGAATATTCAAGGAATACATTGTAAAATCCTAAATTTTATAAAGGCAAAAGTGTAGCTTTTGGTCAAATGGCAATCTTGTAATTTTTTATTTTTGGGCATTTAATTGAAAATATTTGAGATGAATGCGAACAAATTTGAGTCTAGGTTCATTTAGAGTTAAATTGCAATTATTTTTGTGAAAGAAGGGACTAAACTGAATAAATTACAATTATTTTGTGAAAGGAGGAACTAAACTGAAAGAATCTTTTAAAAGCTATGGCCAAAGTAGAATAATGAGAAGTTAATCTATCAAACCAAAGGCTAACACATGTCCCACTATCAACAGTTCTCAAAATTGCCTATTAATCCCCAAAAAACTCCTTTTTTTCCCCCGAGGTCCCCCAGCCATAACCTAAAATCCTTACCTCTGCACTGTTCATGCGTGAGCAAACCGGCTCTGTGCCTTTGCCTGACCTTTCACGAGTCGATGCCTATAACCCCTGCCCAATTTCGCCACCGGCAGCTCCAGATTCAACAGTCTAAAAGTCGTGCCACCGAATGAGCTTTTTGGCCGCCATTTCGTCGTCTGACGTCCGATCAACGAACCGCCAGTACCGTTCATTTCATCTCAACACCACGGTACTTCTCCAATCACCCATAGCCGCTAACCTAGACTCGGCGAGAAACTCGTTATTGTAGTATTATTTTAATATTAAACTTTGTTGTATTTTTGTAATTATTTTAGAAATGAATTGTTTTGCTCGAGAAAATTATATCACGTGAAAAAAGAGATTAAGATAAGAATAATCATAATTTTAAAGTGTTGAAACGGTATCTAGAAGTGCGTTAATCACCATATTGAAAAGTGGCAATTTTCTAAATATTTCCAAAATATGATATTTTTATAATTCGCAAGATTTTTGAGCTTAATTAATGCTTGGGACCTCAAAACTGAGTTTTGACTTCGAATTTAGACTCAATGAGGTCGAGACATGAATTTTGATATAAAATATCACTATATTCTGAAATAAAACAAAAACTGGGAAAATAGCTCTTGAATAATACCGTTTTACGTATC
The DNA here is from genome assembly GCA_002914805.1 of Parasponia andersonii. Classification (NCBI taxonomy): domain Eukaryota; kingdom Viridiplantae; phylum Streptophyta; class Magnoliopsida; order Rosales; family Cannabaceae; genus Trema; species Trema andersonii. Next base: position 959,685 of record JXTB01000090.1, read on the forward strand.
ACGTGTTGGTTCCGCACTTGTACCCATTTTCAACAAACTATATCTTTAACCCAGTATTTTTAGGTGCTCTGAATTCAGTGGTGACCTCCGTTTCTCAATTTGATGCTCCGTTTGAAAATTTACTTTTCAACTGAACGCGTCGGGATCCGAAAACGACTGTCTGAGAAATTAGGGGGCCAACAGAGGACCTCTCTAGCATCGTTAGCTCGGTATAACTACTATTGCAATGTAGGAGATTCAATTGCCATGTTTTCAATTATTTTTCATAAAAATTGGAATATGTTGAGAAAAGTGAAATTGTGCTATTTTCTTAAATTAAATTGTTTGAATAATTATTTTAGTGAATGTTGAATTTGTGAAACATTGTGGACTATTCTAGATATTTTGCGTATAATTTTGTATAAGTTTTACATTTAGGATTTGATTAAATCAAAGGAATTGTATTTTCGAATTTTCAAAGTACAAGACAAATTTTTATTTAAAAATCAGAGCTTGTCTAGAATATTATTGCATAGTTATTTACATTACTTCTCGTATTCCAATACCATAGGATCATATATGAGGTCTATCTTAGGCATCGCAGTATTTAGTGGGTGACCAATATTTTTCTCCTCGATGAAAGCCCGTAAACCTATTCAGGATTTTTTTGATTACCACTATTCGTTAGGCATAGACACATGGGTGTCCCTCCGGTTTTAGAGGATTAGGTATCAGGTGGAGAGTACTCATTACATATAATACGAGTTACTCTGGTTCCTGATAAGAGGATGTGAGCTCATGGGATTGTTTGATTTGTGATATGTGCATTACAGATTATTTATTCTGTTTTATAGTATGGTTTGAATATAATTTCTGTTGACATTTTCAACTCATTTTTGATTTGATACATTGTGAATTATTTTTAGAACAACTAACTATATAGGGAATATATAAATGAATATTTTTCCAAAAATATAATTGGGTATTTTACTGGGCATTTCATATGCACCGCCTACTTTTCCTCTCAGGTAGTACTCAGAGTAATTTCGGAAACTTAGGAGTAGATCAATGAGAAGCAGTTTTTCACTTGACTAGTTAGTAAGTATGTAAGATAGTACTATTTACTTTCTTGGCTTGTATTAAATACTTAAAGACCCATTTCACAGACTCGTTCTGTATAGTTAGTGTGTTAGACTGTGAGACTACTGATAATAATGTTTGGATTGTTTTAATAAATTTCATTAACAATCTACATCTAATAAAGATCACAAAATTGTAGGAATTTGAAATTTGAATTAATTTTATAAACTTTTGCAAAAGTTGTCATTTTGAAACAAGTTGTCATTTTTCTGAAAAATTAAAATTTTTAAAATTTTCTAAAACAAATAATAGATTCCTATTATGAAATTCATCTTTTACCACTGTCTCAAGATTTGGGTCGTAACATACATAACCATCATGACTAAGTACTAAAATGCTAAATAAGGTTTTACAGGCAGAAGTATAAGTCTTTAACTTGTCTACACGCCAATTAAGTTCTTTTATTTATTATACAACTAGGCTTGGTCTTCTAGTATTACTAATAAAAACAAAAGAAACAACTAGCCTATTGTCTGAACTACTACTGACTCCCAGAACCCTTCGTATGATCACCTAAGATAGGAAAAGTTTTACCTATACATTTTAGGATTTTGCCTATACAAAAATGCGCAGGTGAAACACTTACACAAAAATATGTGGCTGAAACACCTGCATTAAAATGTGCGGGTAAATTATTAAAATACAATCAAACTAGAAGACTCTGATTGACGGCACCCAACTAGCCTAATTTATCATATACTCAACAAGAGCGGAACATGCCAAATATTTAGCTAAATATTAATGAAATACAATTACTAAGTTCTCAAAGTAATCCATAAAAAGGCAAACAAAACATAACAAAACTCTCACAAAGAAACTGTAAAGCAAAACAATACTCTCAAACTAAAACAGACAAGATAACTTGATGATCAAGACATAGTCCCATGAGAAAATAATCCCAAACTATAAAATCATCCAAAAATATACCTTGATAAAACATGTGTAGGAAAAAACACTGAGAAGAAACAATTCTAGACTAAAAAATTAAATAATCTTTTAGTAATTGTAAACGAAAACGATGAAAAGGTCGGCGAAACAAGTACCTTATAACTAAACCTAATGGTTGTATTTTAGAGCTAATAATATTTTAGGGTTGCCATATGGACTCCCAAAGGTGGCACGTACTAGATCAATATAGAGTGGAAACTGACCAGCAACGAAGAAAGAAAACGAGGACGCAAGTCAAAGCGTAAAGCGGAAACGCAGCCATTTTGAAGGTATCTTTAAGAACAAAGAAATGGCCGGAGCAGAATGAAACAAGCATGTAGGCTATGGCCAGGAAAAGTGATGTCAGGCCCATCAAAAGCTTCCACTGCAAAACTTTACCAAAATTTTATGAGTAATCCAATGGGGCATTATATGATGCCCCACACTAGTTCATGTTTTGAATTAAAAGAAATAATGTTCAACATCAAAATTATCACTGATTAATTATTATTATATTTTACGTGAGCCTCCGTGAAATTCTATTTATTAATTAAGATTAGTCGAATACATTATTTTTTTGTTGGGCACCACTTACCATGTAGCATTTCTCAAATTTTATATCAAAATCTAAGTCAAACTTACATTTAAATGAAAAAAAAAGGCCTAGGTTTTTTTCTTTCTTTTTTTATTTTTATTTTTACATTGTCATTCACGTTTTTTGTTTAATTTAATTAGGTTTTGGTTAAGGGTATTTTTTTTCCTATTTAACTTTGGCTAAATTTTGATCGAAGGGTATATTTGTTTATAAACCGAAATTTGATGAGATGATTTTGTTATTTTTAAAACATACTAAAGGTGGATTATTAATTTATCCAAAATAAGTTAAAGGTTTTTGTAATTACTTATGGCCAGCACGTATAATTATAGGTGTTTATATACACACATATTTGTTAATAAAAAAAAAAGCCATATTTCTTTCTTTCTTTCTTTTCTACCAAAAACTAATAAAGAAGAAGAAACATCAATAAACTTGACAAAACTCTGGGAAGTTGTTAGAAACTAGCTTATCTATCAAATGCTCACCAACTCGGAAACAGGCTAATTAAATATATTATTAATTATAAATTAGGATTACATGGTTCACAAATTAACCACCAAAAGAAAGGAAAAAATAATAAAAAAGACTCAAGCTCTCACCAAGAAAATGCAAAAATGAACACAGAACAAGACAACTTCATCCAGGTATATATATATAGGTTCGACATAGTCATCGGAACACAATTTCATTGGACAACATATGTCAACATCATCATTCCAGAATAATACCTCGTTAAAACTTTTCTACAAAAGAAACCCGAGTGAAAAAACTGGAGACAAGAAAACGAGTTTTGAGCAGACATGAACGAAAACGCTGATATAGCCAGGAAAACAAGTCACTTAGAACTTAACCTCATCATTTTTCAGAGTCAATAATTTTTTTAGGATCTCCAAACGGACTTCCAAAGGTGGCACGTACTAGATCAATATAGAGTGGAAATTGAGCAGCTGCAAAGAAAGAAACTGGTATGCTGGTCAAAGCGTACACTGGAAATGCAGCCACTTTGAGGGTATCTTTAAGAGCAAAGAAGTGGCCGGCGCAGAACGATGCAAGCATGGAGGCTATGGCCAGAAAGAGCGATGTCAGGCCCATCAAGAGCTTCCATGGCAAAACTTTACCAAAATCTTTCTCCGTGACCCGAGACGTGAGGATGGCCAAGAACATAGCCAAGGAGGTGACAGAAAAGCTGAGAGCAATCAGTGACATTATCGCGAACACTTTGAACGCCGGCTGATTTTCCAAGGTCGGTTTTCCGCTAACGTCGTTAATGCCGCCTGGTAGAGAAGTAGAAGTGGCGAACGCGACAGTCGCGATGAGGGCGGCGACGACGGAGCAGGATTCTGCGGTGCTTCTCATCCATTGGCCTCCAGATTCGACGAGCTTTTCGTGGTCCTTGGTGAACACGTCTTCGGGGGTTTTTCCTTCGTTGTTGTAGCGAATAAAAAAGTTCTCTGGCATAGAGCTTTCCACGAACTGCATTAATTAATGACAAGAACAGTTTCACAATTGATGCGTTTATGAAAAATTACATATTTCCTACGATCGATGCATGAAAGGTCATTTGTGATTATAAAACATGTTTATTATTACTTTGTGCAAATGTTTTATCCAAAAATAAAAATTGAGTGTACTCTCTTATGTCATATATATATATATATATATATATATATATATATATATATACACATACCCTTTTCCATTTAATTTCCCATTGCAATTGCAAGGCATCACCGGGAACTGGCCACCGGATGAGCGTTTCTAGCTGTCCTTTCACAGCCGCAATATGCAATGCACCATTACCGTCTTTATCGACTCTGCGAAAAACGCTCTCATTTTTGGCATGCGACTTCAGCAATAACTTATAAACTTCCACTTGCCTGTTCTCCAAAGCCAGCAACACTGCATTCTTCTCATCTTTGTTCGAGTCATAGATGGCCACTGGAAATTTTTTAAGGATTCTCTCTACCATTTCTGTGATGCCATTTCTTGATGCAATTAATAAGGCTGTTTCTCTCACTCCAGGCATTTCACTCTTTTGAACATGAGATGAGTCTTCTTTCTCCTCCGCTGCCAATAACTTAAAATTATTAATTTACGTATTGTCATATAATTTCTATGTATACAAAATATTAAGTCAGATAAACTATATAGGAATCCCTTTTGTTGCACATTTTGTACATTTTGCCTCAGTATTCCTGATAATTAGATCAGGCAGTTACACCACAAGAAAGGCACGTATGTAATTTTGGCGAACCATATAAAATTATGTTCTTCGTGTGTGCAAGGACGAAGCAAATTTTAGTTTGTGAGAGATTTTGTATATAATGTCAAAATCATTAAATATATTTCTATTACAAATTAGAAAAAAATCGTAAGGTATGCCCCCAGGCCCCCCACAATTTAATTTAGCCAATCCCCTTATTGTGCCAGGCCACAAGAAAACTTTTCTTATAATTAGTTAATAGCCCTCGCTAAAACATATTCTTCAGGCTTCACCTCTACGCAGTGATGACTTTTATGCTTTTTCTTTAAGTGCGCTTGCAATCATAATTTTGCAACAAGTTGTATTAGAACATCGTTCTGATTTTTGTCAAAAAGGAAAAAGAAAAAAGAAGAGTATCATTTTAATTTTATCACCGCGTGTGGTTCTGCTTTTTTTTTTTTGAGGGAACCATGTGGTTATACTTTATGAAAGCAACGATACTTGCAAAGTGCAAATACCTACACATATAGATGCAATAGGATTTGGTTGCATGGAATCCAAAAAAAATGGAACGAAGGTTATCTTACTTTTTTCCTTTCATTTTCTCTCTTCTCCCTCTCCCGTTTTTTTTTTTTGGGGGTGAAAAGTCATGTTTTTGTAAGGGTAATTTTTGAGGGCTTAACTGAGAGAATCTTTGGAGGGAGGGTTTAACAGTAAGTCTGAAGTCCATTTAGTGTGGGACACGTGACCCATCAGCCCCAACCTCTCTTTCTCTCGCTTCTCTCACGTTCTCTTCCCCTTCTACCCAACTAGCCCCAAAACAGAAGTCCTCTACCATTTTCAACCAAATCGACAACCCTTTGGCCCGAATCTTGTTGCGCTGCCATCACCACCAGCTCTGGTGCCCCCTGAAACCAAGCTGTCCGAGTCACATTGCTGGGGGAAGTCCAAAACGCTGACACTAACGAAAATAGCTATGAAAATTCAAATGGTTGCCGGCGCCGATTCCGGCCACCCCAAGACTTGGGACCCGGGTCTTTCGACTTGTTTCGATGCAAGCTTTCATATCATAGGGTTTTGCCCCTCGATTTAGCTCTGGTAAGCTTTTGGAAAGATTTAGTCATTTCTCCAACAATATTGTGGCAATTTCATAATAATTTTTGGAATATTTGTTGGAAATATGAGATTTTAAGACTAGAAAGGCTAAGGAATAAACTAGAGAGAATTTTGATGGAAGAGAAAAACTTGTATTACTACCTGAATTATTTTTCTTTTGCTTGATACAAAATGGGAGGAGGAGCACTCTATTTATATTACTCCAAGGATGATTCTAGATGCTCCAAGTAACCTCCAACCACCTAATTAATTTTACAAAATACAAGAGTAACTTAGAAAATATAAGAATACTCTAGCAACTTAGATATTAAACTATGGGCTCTTAGACACACATATCAAAACAAGTCTAATTCACAACACAAGCCTAAATAACTATACTATAGCTCAATAGGTCACAAAAAAATTTATTTCTAACACCCCTCCCCCTTAAACTTGATTTGTGACACCTAGTAAATTTTTTAACTTAAGAAAATCTTCATGCTTGAGTGGTTTGGTGAAAATATGTGCCACTTGGTCTTGAGTCTTCACATACTTCAGTTGTACATCTTTTCTTGCAACACATTCCCTTATATAATAGTAGTGGGTATTAATGTGCTTGCTTCTATTATAGAAGATGAGATTCTTTGCCAAAGCAATTGCTAATTTATTATCAATATAGATCTCGGTGGGTTCATTCTGCAGAATGCATAGTTTCTTCAATGAGTTTCTTAGCCAAATCGCCTGACAGACACATGATGTAGTTGCAATATACTCTATTTCACAACTTAAAAGTGTGACAATTGATTGCTTCTAAGACATTCATGTGAAAGCAGTATCTCCCATGAAGAATATAAAACCACTTGTACTCTTTCGATCATCTAAGTCTCCACTCCAATCACTGTCTAACCCACAAGATTATAGTTATTAGATGATGAATATCATAAGTCAAAGTTAGTTGTGTCTTTAATATATCAAAGAATTCTTTTGGCAACTTTCAAGTGAATGATTGTTGGAGATTCTATGTAATGACTGACTAGGCCCACAGTATAGAGAATGTTAGGTCTTGTGCAAATAAGGTAGTGCAAACATCCAAGTAAGCTCTTATAGAGTGTTGGATCCACTTTTTCTCCTTCATTATGCTTTGATAGCTTGACTCCACATTCGATCGATGTATTAACAGCCTTACAATCATTTTTCTTAAACTTCTTGTGATCTCCTTGGCATAGCCTTCTTATGAAATGAAAATGTCATCTTCTTCTTGCTTCAATTCTATGCCAAGATAGTAACACATGAGTCTGATGTCAGTCATCTCGAACTCTTTTGTCATTGCTTTCTTAAACTCTTTGAACATGGATGGATTATTCCCCGTGAAGATCAAATCATTGACATAGAGGCACACGATCAAGATATCTCCATCTTTTACTTTAATGTATAACTCATGCTCATAAGGACATATAATGACGTTGTTATCTTAGAAGTACTTGTCGATGTAACTATTCCATGCTCTTGGTACTTGCTTTAACCCGTAAAGGGCCTTCTTCAACTTTAGGACATTATCTTCTTATCCCTTAATCTCATACCCAGATAGTTGCTCTATATAGACTTTCTCTTCAATGACTCAATTTAAGAAAGCAGACTTGACATCCATTTGATGAATTTTCCATTTATTTTGAGCAGCCAATGAGATGATCAATCGTACTATTTCTAGACGGACTTTAGGAGCAAATACCTCATCATAGTCTATGCCGAGTCTTTGACTATATTTCCTTTGCTCTTGAGCATTCTTCTAGTTGTGTCTAAGATTGTTCTATTTTTCCTTTCTGCGACAACATTCTATTGGGGAGATCTTTATAGTGTTAAAGGATGACAAATGTTGTTGTCTTCACAATACTTCCAAAACTCATAGGATGTGAATTCCCCTTCTCTATCAGATCTCTTTGCCTTGATACTTCGACCACTTTCCTTTTCAACAAGTGCCTTGAACTTCTTCAATTTTTCGAACACTTCTAATTTCTCCTTCAAGAAATATAACCAGTTCTTTCTTAAAAAATCATCGATAAAGAGGAGAAAGTAGTTACTCTTACCGAGAGAGTTTGGCCTTATTGGACCTCGCACATCGGTATGTATGAGCTCAAGCGGTTTATGGGCTCAAGAACTCGATTCTCTTGGAAAGTTTCTTCTAAATTACTTTACCAATAAGCATCCTTTACATAATTGGTCTGGTTGACTGATGAAGGGTAGACCTTAAACCATCTCCTTCTTTGCTAATAATTCTCGGCTGCTAAAATTGAGATGTCTAAACCTTAGGTGACAAAGCCATGACGAATCTTTGTAACAAGCCTTTAGACATTTTGCTACGTTATTTTGAATGTGTAACAAGAATATTCTATTTCTTGTCATTGGCACTTTGGTGATTAACTTGTTTCTATTGTCTCTTAAAGAAAGACTATTTTCTTTCATGTGAATATCATAGTATTTTTCTAAGAGTTAGCTAAGACTCAAGATATTACTCTTCATGTTAGGCACGTAGTAAATGCTTGGAATAAACTGATATTCTCTATTTCTCAAGCGTTTGAGAATTTTACCTTTATCTTTTACTGTTACTTTGGAATCATCTCTAAATGTAACATTTCCTGTCACTAACTCATCATGCTCTACGAACATATTTTTTCTTCCACACATAAGATTGCTTGCTCTGTTGTCAAGATACTATATATTTTTTTGGCACCCATTGGTCTTCTTACATGCTTACAACAACATATCTTCCTCTTGTCTTTTATCTTTGGCATAGTTGGCTCTTTCTTGCATCTTCTTTGGGGCTCAGCATACGGAAGCATAATGACCATATCTTTGACAGTTGTGACACGTGATTTGGGACTTGTCATGCCAACATCGTGGGTTACCTCTTCTATGACCTCTTGTCAAACTTTCTCATCTATCTTCATTTTCATAATTATTGTTAAAGCATTATCTTCCTCCTCTTCCATGTCTGCGACCTCTTCCTTAGCCACGACCTCTTCCACATCCTTTTTTAGTGCTGGAATCTTCTTCTTTCTCTTGGAGTTTAGCCTTAAAGAGATGCTCATTGAAATTTTGTATCTTCTTTTTCTTTTCTTTGTGGGCCTACGAGTAACCCAAGAGTTGTTCTCTCATCATGGCTCCTAAGTCTTTGGTTTCTTCAATGATAGTAATAATATTCTAGAAATTTTGGATCTAACGATCCAAGAATCTTTTCCATGATCGTAACATTTTCTAGTTTCATAGTATTTTTCTTTATTTGATTAGAAATTATTAGAACTCTAGAAAAGTAGTCAGAAACTGACTTAGTCTCTATCATGTGTAATAAATCAAATACTTATCTTAGAGTTTGAAGGTAGACTTTTTTAACCTTTTCTTCTCCCTTGTATGAAATTTGAAGTTTCTCCCATATTTCTTTAGCGGATGTTGCACTTGAGATTTTCTCAAACCTGTCATCATCTAAGATTTGGTAGATGAGGAAGAGAGCGTTTTTGTCTCTCTTTCTTAAATCTTTTAAACTATTCTTCTGTATTGAAGATATTGTTACTTTATCTCTTAGCTCTTCGTAGCCTTTCTCTACTACTTCTTAAACATTATGTGCTCCAAGAAAGACTTTTATTTTGATAGTCCAATTATCAAAGTTACTGCCTTGAAGTGGTAGAACTTCAAAAGATGCTAAATCGCTGGTAGCCATAACTCTTAAAAGATTGAGCTTTTGAAAATTTTGACTACACGGATAGATCTGAAACGTCGAAAAACCTTAAGATTGCCTTGTATATCGACTTGATTAAAGTCAACACTCAGTTAACGGTCAATAGGTTGGTCAATGGTGCGATGAACGGTTCTGATAGTTTAGTCAATGGCTCGGTCAAACGGCTCTGATGGCTTAGTTAATGACTCTGATAGCTCGGTCAAACGGCTCCGACTCAGCTCAACTTAGTGAGTTGACTCAATTTGTGGCAGCAAAATTCTGACGAATCGTTCAGACTCGTTCGGACTCGGATTGGGCTGATTTTTGTTGTAGCGTGCTCGTCTTATCGAGCTCTTCGATTTGATATGTAATATTGGTGTGTTTATAATAAATAACTAATACTCTCAATCTCAAGAATTCTTTTCTGATGTGGAAGATCAGTCAAAACTGCAACCACAGAGCATACTTAGAATTTCAAGAGAACTCACAACTTTGCTCTGATAGTTCTTTGTTGGCAATAGGAGATTTTAAGAGTAGAAAGGCTAAGGAAGAAACTAGAGAGAATTTTGGTGAAAGAGAAGAACTTGTATTACTACTTGACTTGTTTCTCTTCTGCTTGATACAAAATGGGAGGTGGAGCACTCTATTTATACTACTCCAAGGATGATTTTAGATACTCCATGTAACCTCCAACTACCTAATTAATTATACAAAATATAAGAGTAATCTAGTAAATACAAGAATACTCTAGAAACTTAGATATTAAACTATGGGGTATTAGACACACGCACCAAAACAAGTCCAACTCACAACACAAGCCCAAATAACTAAACTATGGCCCAATGGGTCACAAAGAAGTTTATTTCTAGCAATATTATCATACTATTATGAAAGCTTAAGTGCAGAATGGTACGAGAAAGCTAGGAAGATGACTGTTTGAATCGTGTGGAGTTGACATCAGGATAGGGAAGAAATCGAGTTTAAAAATTTGCTATTTTTATAAATATTTTTAGAAAAGTGATATTTTTGTAATTTTTATAATTAATATGTAATAAAATCCATTTAAGACTTGCACCTCGAAACAAAGTTTCAACTTCAAAATTAGATTTAATGAAGTTAAGAGACAAGCTTTCGATATATAGCATTGCTATGCATCGAAGTGACACGAAATCTAAGATGCAAGCTCGTTTGCGTGCCAAGGCTCAAGTTTTGGTCCGAGCTTAAATTAGTCGAATTACATATCTTTCTTAGCTATTGTAGATGCTAAAATCCAATGGTGACAATATTTGTCAATTTGAGGCTCCATTGGAAAGTCAACCCTTTAAAGCGAGCAAACTAGACTTGAAATCACTCGTCAACACTATGAACGACCGTCAAATGACACCACAAGTATCCAATAGCATTATATTGTTGTTTGGGAGAGTTAAGGGATCCATTTATCATCTTTTCCTTATATTTTGATAAAAACTGGTTATGTTGAGGAACTTTGGAAACTTGTGGATTTTATTGAATTGAATTGTTTTGGATAATTATTTGATAGATTGTGGTATTATAAAATGACATCGACTGATTTGGATAGTTTTATATTAGTTTGTACATGTTTTGATTTTTGGGTTTGGCTAAAATGACATTATGTTGCCAAATTTTTAATGGCATAATATAGTTTTTCATTAAAAAATCAGAGCACGTTAGGAATGTTTATTCACTAAATGATTATTTGTATAACCCTTCATATTGCTCATATTATAGGATCACATATGAGATCCATCTTAGGCAATTAGTAGGCGGCTAGTTGCGAGAGATCTTCCTCCTTTGCTCGAAGTAATGCATCAAGCATTTGTAGAGATGAGTGACCCTTATTTACAGGTTCCACCTCAGCGGTAGCATCCACTTGAACAAGTCGATCACCTTCAGTAATTTATGCATCTCCAACATCGGCAACATGATGGGCGACCAGAGCCTCTTATGACGATTGCATGGTTATCGTCATGGTTGCGAGAGATAATGAGTCACTTCTGGGCCCTTAGCACTTATTGGGAGTATTGGGAGATCTTTGCTATCACTAGTCTGACAGGAGATGCTATCCATTGGTGGAAGACTATTGAGGTTATGCATAATATGGAGAGTATATCTTAGGGAGGAATTTGAGCAACTCTTCACGGCCTAAGATGCCAACAAGGACCAACAAAGTGAGGTTGATGCACGGTTTGAAAGGTTAACTAAAGGCAACAGGACAATGCAGCAATTCCTCATGGAATTTATTGAATTGGCGAGTATTGCTCTTGACCCTAGTGTAAGCGAAAGTTACCAAGTTTTTGTATTGCTCTTGGTCCTAGTGTAAGCGAAAGTTACCAAGTTGTTGAATCCAGGGAAATTTAAGTTTCCGTTATCTATGAGAATCTTATGTGAGAAAATACCTACAAGTTATATTTCAATTAGCACATCCAATTTATGACAGTAGGTAATAAAAATTTATATTTATCTCTATTTATATAAGGGTCACAGAATTTTAACTCTAAGCAGTTAATTAATACGAACTCAAGCCCACTATGGTGACTCAATGATTGTAGACCAAAAGTCCAACACACCAACTAATAAGAAAATTATTTATCAACCCTCAATTAGTAAAAGAAATTTTTTTAAATCTTTTAATTGACATGTAGCAGTTACTAGTACTATATACAATAATGAATTAACTTGCCCAGTTCTAGTGGAAATTCGATCAAAATTTGTAAAAGTTGAGATATGTTTGCATTACTCATTAATTTACTATTTAGAAGTAAAACCACAATATTTATACTTACCTTGATTGATTGCACTATAAATGTCATTATAGAGCTCTTTTGAAGGAGTGTCAAAATACGGCAACTCCCCTGCGTCTTCGTAGTCATACATAATATTACATCTTAAGAGCTCATCCAACACTTGAACCGACCATATGTGCTTCTCTTTTATTCTCCGTATGTTGATTATCGATCCATGTCCTTTTGTTATAGGGANATATTTTAACTAATCTATGTTGGCCAAAACATGATTTGTATTAGTCAAAACATAGACAGGACTGGTCTCGTCAGCAGTTTTAGTCTTATATTCTATATATATATATATATAAACAGACGAAGAGGAATTAAGTTCGATTTTGATCAAAACCAATAAACAATAAACGTCAATCTAATGAGTAGAGTAGCATTTTCTCTTATGAAGTCATTCTCATATTTTGCTAATGATGTCATTTATCAGTGTCCCATTGACCTAAAATACTTATGGAGATAATCTCAAATGTGTCTTGTTTATTATGGTTAAATATAACATTTGGTACGTCTATGTTTTCATAAACTCAATAGAATCTCATCTATTTTTCAAAACAGCAAAAAGACGTAGCAACCTTTGTAACTTTAAATTGGGCCATACTTGAAATATGAAATATATGATTTTTTTTAGTTATTGGATTATTATTTACTACTTATCATAATTTGAGTAATTAAAAAGTTAAAATAAATATACATTATTTAATACTTTTCTCTCCCTATATTTTATCATAAAATATGTATTTGATAAATTTTAAATAATTAAAATAATATCTATAAATTCGTAAAAAAAATACCTAATGAATCATACATTATATATATAGTCTACCGTACTAGCTAGCAGATAAAGGTTGAGCTTCATGCGTACCTAGTCCCGTCAAAACTAGTAGTGCCCTAAGTAAAAGCTTGAGAAAATTATAGCAAATGGTATAATTTTTTGGAAGTAAGTCTTCATCCACATCATCATCATCAGGAGCTGATTGTTTTCCTGCATGTCATGTGGATTAATAACCATCAATATAACATTATAAAATTATTCTAAAGCATACAAAGCTACGCTTGACGAAGTTTCATTTAGGAACAATAATGTGATTCCATTAAGCTAGTGCAATATATAGCTTCTAATTAATATACAAGTATTCCAACACAGATAGTAGAGAAATCCTAAATAGTACAAATCATTCAAAGAAGTAATTGCAAATTTAGGCACATGAATTTAATAACACAAAAGAGGTTAATGCATCAATATTAGTCCCTGACCTAGTGCTGATTTAGTGAAAGCTTTTTCAAACCTGTATTATTTTCAGGGAGTCATATACATATNATATATATATATATATATATATATTCAACTTAGTAATCTTGTACGGATTTATGTATTCAAGTTTTCCGTTGATGTATATTTTGGTTGAGTTAGATATGTAGATATATAACTCAGTACAATTTCGTTGTTATGCTAAACTTGACTCTTTTTTTTTTTTTAATGTAAATGTATCAAAATGCTTTGGTTTCAAAGGCGCTGAATTTACTCGTGTTTTTCATTTCTACGAAGTCAGTAGGAGCTTGATCTTCGCCAATTGACATAGAGAATCTCTTTAATTTGTTTATTTTAAACTCTATATCACTATATTCGGTTTTGGGCCTTGAAAGTTGACAGACATTCTGATGTTCTTAGAGCACGATTCTAGCACTTTCACCTACCAAAATAGAATAAGTTACAAAAATACAGTGGCAAGTAATTTGTTTTCCAATTTTGGTACTGCATTTTTAGAAAAATTACCACTTTTTAAAAAATTAGAAAAATTCTATTTTTAAAAATAATTACTAGTTACTATTATTTGAAATTAGTTATCCGTTACCAAATACCTTTAGTCACTTACCATTATTCAAAAACTTATTAATGGGTACTAGTTACTACTTTAAAAAATAACAAGTTTCTAAAATTATTATAGAAAATGACAAGTTCCTAAAATTATTATAGAAAATGATACTTTTCTAAAAAATGCTGTACCAAACCTGGAAAAACTGAACCCACTGTAAATTTGCAATTCTTTTCCAAATGGTCCGTGAATGACTCAATTTCCTTTAGCTTTTATTAGTAGTTAATTAGCCTGATTGGTAATCACAATCACCTAATGCTGAGGTCTGAAGTTCAATCCTCACCCCTAATATATATATATATATATATATATATATATATATATATATATATATATAGGCCAAAGAGATAGTCCCTCTCGTAGTTAGTTTTAGGAACTAGTCACCCACTATCAATCTCACCGTTAAAGCAAATAGACAATGAAAAAGTATGAATTGACTTTCATTCAATATGGCTGTAAACAGTGCAGAGGTAAAGCTAGGCTGAAAAATGCAACCAGATGGAGAGGGATTTTTTCTTTTTTTTTTTTTTTTTTTTCTTTTGGATCGTTGAGGAGGTTGTTGTATAAAAAACTATAATATTTTCATGTATAAAAAAAATATAATATTTACTTTTGTTGCATGAATTCTCATTTAGAATTTGCTATAATTAGATCTACTAGACGACTAATAATGTGCTAATAATACTATATTTATTTTTATGTGTACATCATATGGATGTGGAATCAGTAAAACAAAATTCGTTTTATTATTTCATAAAAATATTATACATTTAAATATATAAATTTCAAAATTCACAATATAAATCATAAAATTTTAAATCCATTAATAATAGAAAAACTTTAATTTTCCATGCAAAAGTTGCATAGTATTACAAAATACTAGAATAACTTTTTCTATTTTCATTCTCCTTATATCGATCATTTGGTATTTAAACAGTTAATCTCTTGCATGCATGAATAATTGGCTATATTTTTTAGCAATATTGTATACTAGCAACGGAAAAGGGAAAAAAGGTTATCTTTATTTTTTGTCAATACAAAATCAAATATCTAAAAATATAATTGGGATTTCATTTTTTTAGTTGGTCAGAACAGTTTAGCGGTTATCAACAGTTATAAATATCATATTATAATCATGTGATAATATAATAAAATTATCAAGTGGTACATATGTTGCAATATAATTTAATTATTATTAAACACGATTATTAGTCTTTCCTAATAGAAAATTAATTTGAAATTCTTTGAATATTTGTTGGGCTATGTTGTACTATATTCCCAAAAATATTACGCTATTGGATCTTATATTGTTACCTAAATTCGGTTCTCCTGTTATATATTTTTTACTTTTTATATGGGCGAGTAGTCACCAAATCTTACATTGTGGACTGTAGTCTAACCCTATATATATAAATATATATATAAATATATTTATATATGTATATCAAGAGAATAATAATTATAACATTGCTTGGAATAACATTTTTTTCCTTTGTTTTGAAAGTAATAAGAAAGAATATATATAGAATTAAAAAAATGGCGCTAGATATTTAAAATTTCATAAATTGATATTAACACACAAATTAAGAAAAATTCAATAAATTTTCTTCTTTTTCTCACCTATTAATTGCTTTGAATTTTTGGCATGTTTGATCCTATATTAGTCGCAGATTGGCAAAGTAATCCCTGAATTTTTTTCTTTTTTTTACAATTAGGTCCTTAAGTTATAGAAACCTTCGCATCAAGTCCTCTTCATTTGCTCATGTTAAAGTTTATATGAAATTGAACAAGTTTAAGTTGCATGCAAGGATTTGGAAGGATGAAATTTATATTTCATTAACATTAATTTGTTTGGCAGGGAAATAGAAATAAATTTTTTATTTTTAATTTCTTTAATTGTTTTGTTATTTTTTGTTATTTTCCTTCTAATTCCAACTATACCAATAAAATATGGATTTTTCCTTTCAAGAACCTTACACATGACTTAGAAATGCTTAATTTTATCCAATACTTTAACAATCACTAACAACAAAAAAATTATGTACCAAGGTTTTTAAAACTTAAAGACGCAATTGCTAAAAAATTACCTTACGGGGCCAAACATGCCAAAAACTCTTATTACTTTTGCACTTATTTAGCTTTAAAAATTTTATCTTTTTTTTTCTCCTCCATATCTTCTTAAAGATTGTTTCATTTCATAGTTGTTGTATAATACTAATAGGATATTCCCCGCTCTTTTGTCACTCATCAGCATAGTTCATTAATAAATTCATCCTTGAAAGTAAAAACTTATATCTAAAAATGTTAGGGCTTGTTTGGCATTACTTTTTGTTTTTTGTTTTCAGTGTTGTGTTCTTAGAAATGAGAACAAAAATTATTTTATGTTGTTTTTAGAAAATTAGGGGTGTTTAATAATATTTTCTAAAAACAGTTTTAGTGGGCGAAATTAGATTTATATAAAAAAAATTCATATTTGTATTATATAAAAAACATATTTGGAGAGAAAAAGTGAAGACGAAGTGATGAGAGATAAATTCAAGTGAGGAAATGATAAGAGAAAAAGTCATAAGAGAAAAGATAATGAAAGATAATCATGAGAGAGAAAGTAATAAGGGAGAATAACAAAATAAAAAGTTTGAGAAAGATAGAAAAGAGAAAATGGAAAAAATGCATGAGTAGAGAGAATAAAGATAAAGAAAGTCATGAAGAACTAAGTAGCAATAGATAATCCTATGTGACAAGTGAATTGTCACCATTTTGATAAGCTTGATAGGATACCTAGCACTATCAAAATAGCAATAGGAATGAGGAAAAATAATATGATTAAAAAAATGAAGAGACAAAAAATGACGAAAGCGTAAGATATGGAATGAAATGAGGAGAAAGAAAATAAAGATTGAGATAATGAGAAAAGAGAAAGCGATAAGAGAAAGTGATGAGAAAGAAAGTTACGAGAGAATGTGCAAATAAAAGTCATGTCAAAAAGTGTATTTTTTAAAAAATAAAAAAAGTTAAGAAAATACCTTTAAAACAGCCTTTTGTTATTCTCTGAAATTTTTCTTTTCTTTAACTCTATTATAAAAACTGTTCTGAAAGAACAATGCAAAATGCCCTTAACTCAGAAAACAATTTTTTGTTTTTAACAGAAAATTATTTTTTAGTTATGATACCAAACAACCTCTTAGTTTCTGACCTCTTAAGACTTATGTTATACATAAGGTTAATACCTAAACAGTCTAAATTCACAATTGATTCATGCTTGAAGGTAAAAACATCTAAAAATATTAAATTTTGACTCCTAAGTTTTAGGATATATGGGTTGATACCTAAATAACGGGCCTTAAAACAGGTGTGCAGAAAACATGACTTTTGTTATTTACGATTACATGTATGCGTTTATGAGCTACGAATGTAATTCCCTCGAGAGTACCGATCTCGTTCATATTTTGGTCAACACAGGTCATATTTTAATCAATTTGTGTTGGTAAGAATATCATCCTATGTTGGTCAAAATATAAACGAGACTGATCCTATCGACGGGACTACATCTGTCCCCTGCGTTTATGTATTATCATATAGGGCGACATTTTTTTAGAAAACAATTTGGGAAACTATAGTGCTACTTTTTATAAAGTAAAAGATATTATTTGAACTAGTGGTGAAAAAAAAAAAAGCAGCATGCATGCGATAAAGCCACACTAATAATAATTGAGAGAGTATGATGTAGTCTCATTCGAAGACTAGTCCCGTTACATAATTAAGCTAACACAGAACACATTTGTCCAATGTCATATTAAATAAATATGTTCGTGTTGACTAAATCATATAAGGAGACCGGTCATGGGAGGGAACTATATCCAAAACCAATCATAAAAAAAAAATCTATATATACATATGGTTGCCAATCCAGTAGGTATTTTTTTAACCTGTTTATAGGTATTTTTTTAACTGTTGAATCATAGCCTAATGACGTCTGTGTTAAATTTTAATTGGACAAAATAATATTGGTAAAAAAAAAATATAATTATTTTTAGGGCATTGTTTTTTATGACAAAGAAGCAAGGAAATAAAATAAGTATCGAAAAGATTTGCTCACCATGGTCTTTTGTTTCAGGGTTCTCTGCATCGGCTTTAGTAGTTCTTCTAATCTCTGAAAATGAAAGTTGTTAGGTAAACCAATATAACAGACTATGCATACTACATATTTAGAAAATGAGAAAAAAAAAAGTGATGAGATAAAATGAGGAGAGAGAAAGTGATGATAGAGAAAATTACGAGAAAATGTACAAATAAAAGTTATGTCAAAAAGTGTATTTTTTAAAAAATAAAAAAAGTTAAGAAAATACTTTTAAAACAATCTTTTGTTGTTCTCTGAAATTTTTTTTTTCTTTAACTCTGTTTTAAAAACTATTCTCAAAAAACAATTTTTTGTTTTTAACAGAAAATTATTTTTTAGATATGATGCCAAACAACCTCTTAGTTTCTGACCTCTTAAGACTTATGTTATATATAGGGTTAATACCTAAACTGTCTAAGTTCACAATTGATTCATGCTTGAAGGTAAAAACATCTAAAAATATTAAATTTTGACTCCTAAGTTTTGATACCTAAATAATGAGCCTTGAAACAGGTGTGTACAAAACATAACTTATGTTATTTACGATTACATGTATGTGTTTATGAGCTATGGATGTAATTCCCTTTAGAGTACTGACCTCGTTCATATTTTAGTCAACACAGATCATATTTTAACCAATTTGTGTTGGTAAGAATATGACCCTATGTTGGTCAAAACATAAACAAGACTGGTCCTATCGGCGGGACTACATCTGTCCTCTGTGTTTATGTCTTATCATATAGGGCGACATTTTTTTAGAAAACAATTTGGGAAACTATAGTGTTACTTTTTGCAAAGTAAAAGAAATTATTTGAACTAGTGGTGAAAAAAAAAAAGCAACATGCATATGATAGAGCCACGCTAATAATAATTGAGAAATTATAAAGGAGTAGGATGTAGTCTCATTTGAAGACTAATCACGTTGCATAATTTAGCCAAAACAGAATACATTTGTCCAATGTAATATTGGATAAATATGTTTGTGTTGACTAAATCATATAAGGAGACCGGTCACGGGACTATATCCAAAATCAATCATAAAAAAATATATATATATATTTATGGTTGCCAATTTAGTAAGTATTTTTTTATATTTTTTTAACCTATTTATAGGTATTTTTTTTAACAGTTAAATCATAGTCTAATGACATGTGTATGTTAAATTTTAATTGGACAAAATAATATTGGTAAAAAGAAAATATCTATGATGATTTTTGGGCATTGTTTTTTATGACAAAGAAGCAAGGAAATAAAATAAGTATCGCAAAGATCAGCTCACCAGGGTCTCCTATTTGAGGGTTCTTTGCATCTGCTTTAGTAGTTCTTCCAATCACTGAAAATGGAAAGTTGTTAGGTAAACAAATATAACGGACTATGCATGCTACATATAGATAAACACATATAAGTACTTAATTAATTAGTTTAAGGGCTACATAACAAGGGCCGTGATGTAGTCCCGGGAACTAGTGTCGTTATGTATTTTTGCCAATTTAAAAGACAGTTTTTTCAAATATGTATTAGAGAAATATGTTCTAAAATGGCAAAAACAGGTAATAGAATCGGCCCTGAATGGGTCCGTATCCAAAGGCACGTAGCTTGTTTACAGAGATTTCTATATAAAAACAAATGTACATATATCATTAAATATAATTTATTATCTAAAATATTTCTTTCTCAAGGAGAGTTAAAAGTGTTCTTGGATATGGGTTAAAAAAAAATTCAACATTACTAACAAAAAATTTCTTTCTACATGTCGTATTTTTCTTCTTTTCATTATTAATACATTGCTACGTGGAGTCTAATATATTAGGCCCCGAACTAGGCTTTAGAAAAGTTTGTACTTTGTGGGAATAAACGACGCCTGTCTACACCAGATGATGAACCAATGTCACAAAAACACGTACGGAGACAACCTCAATGGTGAGGCTTGTTTAGTTGTGAGAATCGTTACTTCAGAATATATAGAAGAAAGGAAACAACTCCATTGGTTGATTTAAAACCCGTAATTATATATATATCAAACATCATAAAAAAATATTGCATGCACAATGTCGTATGGCACCAGTGGAAGCCACCATAAAATTTACGTATAGCCTCTCAATTCTGGCATCACATATGGTTTTTAATATTTTTCTAGTGAGAAACTTATGCAGGACTCGTAATTTTCGCAATCAAAGTTACTAATAAGTGAGTAATTACAATATATGACAATCATAATACATTAAGTAAAAGAAGAAGGAAAGGAAAATAAGAAGAAGATCGCAACACAATCAAATACATTACAATAGGAAAAGCAGATAAATATAAATAACCACTAAGATAGAAAGTTGTACAGTAACTAAAATACTAATATACTACTACAAAGAAACTACTTTTAATGACAACTTTTTACTCACAAAAACAATTTTGTGACTAAAGGTTTTTTGTGACTAAAGTGGCCTTTAGTCGTAACAAAAATTTTCTTATGACCAAAAAATATCGTGTAGTCACAAATTATAACTATTGTTATTTTAGTAGTCACAACTTTTTATATATAATTATAAAATTATTTCTAATTAAAAGTACATTTAGTCACAATAAATTACATCTTTTATTACTAAAACTTTTAGCCACAAACGTTTTAGAAGTTTTAGTCACGGCCTAATGATGATTATATTATTTTAGTCTCGAATTTTTTACTTTCAGTCACAAATTTTGTTGTCACTAAAAGTGACGGTTTTTGTTGTATACTGTGTCAAATATGAGTACTTAAGGTTATTGAATTTATATGTAATTGTAACTCTGTAAAATAATATAACGTTATACTTTTCACAATAAAATTTTGCAGTTCACATATAACAAAATGTATAGTGCGAAAAGGGGAGCAAAGAATTTTTGTCAATCAGGGCCAAAATTCTGAAAAAAAAATTAATAGTTATCCAATATTATAATTATAATTGTACATTGTACAACAATTTTATGAGCATTATCATTTACCCTCTTTTAAAGTATGCAGTGAAAAAAAAGGACAAAGTAAAAAATCATTTACAATACTATGACACTTAATGAAAAGTTCAAATTCTAAAATTGTCTCTACATCTCAACCACAATTGAAAATTTTCATTCATGTCAATAAGAACAAATGAGTGAGCTGCAAATGAGATAAGTGATTGGACGAATGTGTTCGATCACTGATTGGACGAATGTGTTCGATCACGGTCGAATTTTTTTTACTTGTCTAGAAGTAAAAAAAATTTGATCGTGGTCGAATTGGCCAAGATTGGTAGTTGAATATGTTCAACCATGGTCAAAATATTTTGACTACAATCTAAAGGAGGCACATTAAGATCGGGATTGACAGTGTTGGCTTGAAGCTATGTCGTGGTAATGACCGAGTAATTTAATATTTGTTGGAGAAGAAATTATTTTAAAATTTGTTAGAAAATAAAGTATTTAAGTATATGTGTAATATGACAATGATGATTAATTTTAATAACATTAGTAGATAAGTCTCTTAGGTCACAACAAGAGCTTAGTGGTCCCCGTAGGTGTTAAAATCCCTTATGTTTATTATAAAGGCAATTGAAGATCTCTTTCTTTTTTATTTTTTTAAGAAAGGAGAATCTGACCTATCTCATACTCCCCATCTAGTCTACCCCATATATTAAAGGTCTAACTAGAACCATCAGATAGAGTGATGAGGTAATGTGGTCTCCCTAGTCTAGTCAAACTATGAGGAACAGAGACACCTCACTCCACAAGGTCTCACACATTAGTGGGTCAATCTAGTAGTAGACCTCATAAATGCTAGATCTCCGAGTAGTCTCTTTTATCGCCAAGCCGCTATCATCGATGGTAACATCTGTTTCTCAATATATACAAAAAAAAAAAAAAAATTATTATCCAAAATTCATTTAACACACCCATTATTTTTAGCCTTTATGCGATGTGATCCATCAGTATTAATTTGGGCCCCTTTTAGTAGTTTTACTATACTTTCTAGGTAGTTTTGTTTTCTTTTTGAACTTTGTATTTTTTTTCCTTCATAAAGCTTTCGACATTCTTTTGTTTTCTTTTCAAACTTCATATTTTTTTTCTTCTTCTATCAATAAAATTCTCGGGTTACAGCTTTTGAGTACAGGATGAATGGTCTGCTTGTGCCAACTTTGTTAGGATGTTTAAGGCTTATAAATAAATAAATAAATTATATAAACCTAATTTATACATAATTGGGATATTTTACAAAATAGGTCATTTTGTTTTTTGAAAAATAAATCCTTTTTATAACTTTACCACATTAAACCATTCTCAATGATCGCTAGATCATTTCAAGTTCTATTTTATAAAGAGTTTTACGAAAAAGGACGTGCGTGACATAGAGTCTCACTTGTGAGACTCTCTCTTCCTCCCCCTTCTCTCTCTCCTTCTTTTGTAATATTCTACTGAAGGTGTTTAATTGGCATATGTAATTCTACTAAAGGCTCTATCTCTCTCCGCCTCTCTCGATCTCTCATTTTTTTGTTCACTAGATAAAGTTGTATTATTCTACTGAAGATGTTTAATTGGCATATGTAATTCTACTAAAGGTGTTTAATTCTCTCTCTCTCTCCTTTGTTCATCACTAGATAAAGTTGTAAAATTCTACTGAACGTTTTTAATTGGCATATGTAACTCGATTAAAAGTGTTTGAGTGGATTAAGATTCCTCATATGTTCTATTGTAAATAGAAGAATTGGCATCTCATAATTTACTATGACTTCATTAATTGGTAGCTACTTTAGAAATTAGAGAGAAAAATTTGGGAGAATTTATGAGTCAGGATTTGGAGAAATCCGAGGAGGACAATCAAATGTGCTTGATTCGTTGATATTCTTATGCAAATTCAGAAAAAAGGATATCAAGCTTCGGAACAATTCAATTCTCCGTAAATCTGAAAGATCTTGTAAAATTTGAAACTTTTAAGGGTCAAAATGGACTTTTTACACCTAATAGCAAACTTGTAAATAAGTAATTTTCAGAATTAAATATTATAAATTTTTGAATTTTTTATTAATTTGCTACAGTGTCAGTTTTGCTAATAAACCCCTAAAAGCTCTTAAATTCTCTAAGAAAGGGCTTGGAAGGGAGAAAATGAGAAAAATGAGAAGTTTATGTCCGAGTTCTGCCGCACTGCCACCGTCACTTACTTGAACCCATAGCCAGCCCGCGTCGAAGGCCTTTCGAAGATGAAGCTAATACCATCGGTCTCTCCTCGTTTCGACGTCAAACAAAGTCGCAGAGACCCCCGCAAAGATTTTGTTTTCGGCGAGGTTTTCTGGCCACTGGAGCGCTGTCTGACCTCCATTTTTGACACCTCCGGCAAGTGGAGTCTCATCTCGTCATTGCTGACTAGTTCCATATGATTGCTCATCAAAATTCATCTCCGATAAGTTTTTACTATTTTTACCATTTTTACAAACTATGTTAAAAGTGATATTTACGTAATTAATTTGGTTATATGATTTATTTACCCGAGATAAATATATGAGGTGAAAAGGGGTTAAAAATCATGAATAATTACGGTTGGTAAAAGTAAAAAGGTAATAGTAACTACGGTAAATAGTAATTAGAAAAGGGAGATATTTTTCTAATTATTTTCAAAATGTGGTATTTATGTTATTCTCGGATTTTTGGGCTTAGTTAATGCTAAGGACCTCGAAATTGAGTTCTAAATTCGAATTTGGACTTAGTAAGATCGAGACTTGAATTTTGATATAAAATACCACTACGTTTCGTTGAGAAACAAAAATTGGAATTTTGTGGCATGAAGTTATACCATTTTGCGTGCCATAGTATTGTCCCGTGTTGGGACCCATTTTTGATAAAGTATATGTCTAACTTAGCATTTTTGGATGCTCTGAATTTAATGGTAATCTCCGTTTCTATGTTTGAAGCACCAGTTATAAAGTTACTTTTTCAAATAGACTTATCGGGAACTAGAAATTGCCGTTTAAGTACCTAAGTGACCAAAGAGGGGATTGTTCAAGTGTCATTGGCCTAGTATTACTATCATATCGAGGTAGGGGTTCGATGACCTGACTTTTATATTTACTTTGGATTTTAATTTCATTAAAACTTATTTATAAAAAATCATGATTTTACAATGGTTTATGAAATTGCTGAAAATTATTAGATTATGCTGGGATTAAACTATATGAATTTCATACATATTTTTATATTGTGACTATGGGGTAAAATAGTTGTATGCTGCTCATGTATAATGAATCTCAGAATAATGCCAAGTTGAATTTTAAAGTATGATTTGATTATTGGATGCATGGTTGTATACTATTATATATTGTACATACCATAAAATCACACACTTGAGTTCCATAATAGCATCACAGTATTTTTCGATCGCTGATGAGTTGCTGCAGCACTAGGTGAGAGACTTAAGCCCCTGCACAAGTTTTTGCTAATACGCCTACGGGCAGTATTAGGATGCTAGGTACCTTTTTTATAGAGGTATTATAGGACCATGATGAGAAAATGAGACCTCACTTTTATTCTTATTGATGTATGATATGTACAACAATGATATGATTTTTATTTTGGTTTTAAATATGTGATTATTCTCGATACCATGAATTTATAAACTTGATTTATAAATAGATTTAAAGGAACTAACTATGTAGGTTTGAGAAATTGTATCCATCCAAAAGGTAATTGAATTCCTACTGAGCATATAAATGCTCACTTCTTACTTTTCTCCCTCTCAGGTAGTGCTTGGTGTGATGTTGGAGATCGGGAGTAGTTTAGGAAGGAGCTAGTTACCAATTTAGAAACTGGTAACTTCGTAAGATATTTCTATTTTTTTATCTTGGCTTCTAATAAAATACTTAAGGGTCCGTTTTACGGACTCAGTCTATGCAATTAGTGTATTAGATTATGAGACTACTAATGATGATGCTTAGTTTATTTAAATAAATTTCATTAACAATCTACGTCTAATGGTGATAATAAAACTATGGGAATTTTATTATTAAAATTATTTTATAATTTTTTTAAAAAAAATTGAATTTCTACTTGGAAAATTTTCTTTCTGCCAGGATTTTGGTGGTGATAGATCTCTTGGTTAGAAATGAAGTTATTTATGCCGTTAATTTGGGCTGTTATATAGCCATTAATTTGCTCACTCTTACTTGTTGGTACTGTCTGTGAAATCCCATAATAATTGTAAGGGCAAATTGGTCTTTTAACCTTAAAAAAAATGAATTTGGACAGATTTGGGTCTAGGTTCATTTGTAAGAAAAGTTTGAAAATTGGGGTCAAATTGTAATTATTCAAGGGTATTTTTGAGAAGATTTTCAGAAAACTGGGTCCAAATGCAAATAAGCAAAATAGTGCCCAATTAACCAGAAGTTGACACGTGACGCTACAGTTATGAAAATTTCCCATAAATCCCTCCATTTTTCTTTCTTTTTCGATTTAGTCCCCAGAGCAAAATCACAAACCGATTTTCGGCTAAGCTCCGTTGAGCTACCTCCGGCCATCGTTGCCTTGCACCACTGCCCGGCGTCGACGTCCAACTGCTAGATGAAGCTTCAGCCGCTAGGATTAATCACGTCGGAGCTGCTGATCACCGGAAAAACGCAGAAAATTCTGCAGCTTCTTTTCTTCGCCGGAGCCAATTCCGGCCATTGTTTGCCGCGAAACTGGTCACCGTGGACTCATCTCCTCACGGGCAATCTGATGTGGTTAAGTCCGTTGCATGATTCGAAGCTCTGTTTGAAAATCAAGTTTTCAAACCAAGGAACCAAAGTTCTAAAACGATGTCTGCTCTTCCAAACGATACCCAAATAACGCCAAACTTTCTCCATAGCCTTATAATGCTAGTTAGATGCTCGATAGAGGTAGGAATTCGATTACTTGATTCAAAAATCAATTTAATTTATAAATCTTACATATTTTCAATAAATATAAAATTTCGTGAAATAATTTATAAAAATTGTGTTTATATCCATTTTTGACCTGATTTAAGATATAAACTGCCTCGGAGACATGTCACACTGGTTGGCGTGTCATATATACTATTTTGGATTGATTTCTGCAGGAAATTAGAGTTTTGGATTTTGATAGAAAATAGCTGTTGTAATACTGAAATTTTTAGAAAATCAAAAATGGTTTGAAAACTCAGTTTTGAGGACTGGAAGTGATTTGATTACAAAATACTGCGTGGTTATTTTGAGATTTTGTGGAAATAGTGCATATCTTTATTTTGTCAATTATGAAACATTTGCATACATTCACACACCTACGATGCCCTACATTGGGTGATCGGACTTACGATGCCCTATATTGGGACGATCGGACTTACGATGCCCTACATCGGGTGATTGGACTTATAATGCCCTACATTGGGACGACCGGACTTACGATGCCCTACATTGGGTGATCGGACTTACGATGCCCTACATTGGGACGATCGGACTTACGATGCCCTACATCGGGTGATCGGACTTACGATGCCCTATATNGTGATCGAACTTACGATGCCCTACATTGGGTGATCGGACTTACGATGCCCTACATTGGGATGATCAGACTTACGATGCCCTATATCAGGTGATCAGACTTACAATGCCCTATATCAGGTGATCAGACTTACGATGCCCTACATCGGGTGATCGGACTTACGATGCCCTACATCGAGTGATCGGACTTACGATGCCCTACATCGGATGATCAGACTTACGATACCCTACATTAGGTGATCAAACATACGATGCCGTACATCGGGTGATCGGACTTACAGCGCCTCTTTAGGTGGCTCGGACTTACGAGTGATCCATTAGAACACTTCGGATATCATGATTGCATACATGAATATATGTTAGTTTGAATGGATATGTACTGGTTTTGACGGATGTTACAATGGTTTGAAATGTTTGACCATTAGACTATAATTCTTACTTGAGTTTGGTGGACTATTTTGAATGGAATACTGACCATGCAGGACCTTCAACATGAGTATATTTTATATATACGTAGGAACTTGTAATTGATTCTCTACTAGGCATTAGCTCACCCCTTTCCTTCCTTCAGGTGGCACTCAGTGTAATTTGGATCAGAAGAGATAAATCAAAGTATTTGCAGAACAACTAGTTATTTATAATTTGGTAAATTCCTACGAGACTTGTGAAATATTTAAATTTCAGTAGGAATTTGTATTTCATTAAACTTTATAATTATAATATGAAATCTGGACACGATTTGTATTACTTATGTCTGAGTTTGAGTGTGAGATGATTTGTGATGTACGACTATTAAAATAGTTATTTAATATACAGTCTATGTTAAATGAGTGACACATAACTGTGAGATTTTATTTTCATTTAAATATTTTGTTGAGGCCAGTTTTGAAAGGTTAGAGCCTCGGGGCAAAATTTTAAATGAATTGAGTCTTTTTATTTTGTTCTTTTTGGTATTTCTAATTTATGAAATACCCATTCTGTCATTGACCCCGACCTCGGGTTATGACAGAAAATTTGGTATCAAAGCCAGGTTTTAATTTAAAATACTCAGAGTGTATCACTCATTAAACTAGATTGGATGTTTCTTTTATATATGTCGTACAAAATCATCATCTTACTAATACATTGGACATATTGAAATTTGATCAAGAAAATGCCTCCAAGAAGAAGAGTGCCTCAACTTGAGAGAAAACAAGATGCTCCTTCACAGCAAGACCCTCCTGCTTTTAATATTGTTGATGCTCTTCAACAAGCTATGCAGAGGATACCTGGTCTTATGACAAGGCCAACCGCTGAAAATGACCGATCTAATAACTGCTGTAAATGACCGATCTAATAGCTTCAGGGATTTTACTAAGCTGAACCCACCGAACATTTATGGTGAACACGATCCCGCAGCTGCACTGAGATGGCTTACGGAAGTTCAGAAGAAATTTGATACCCTGGCAGTACCATGAGAGTTTAGAGTGGGCTTTGCAATGTACTTGCTTCAGGATGCTGCAAATTATTGGTGGAACACTATTAAGTTGACTCATGACACTACCACTATGACTTGGGAATAGTTTGATAAACCATTCAGAGGACAGTATGCCAATGACGACTATGTTAATGAGATGCTAAAACAATACAATATCTTGCGCCAAGGTAGTATGACTGTAGATGAATACTATGCGAGGTTTGTGAAACTCTCCCAGTATGCTCATGTATCGTGAAACCATTCGAGACTGGAAGTGGTTCATTTCAGAACCAACTTAAGGCCAAAGATTCGTACCAGACTAGAGCCATTTCCAATTACTACCCTTATTGAGGCTTATGGTACAGCTTAGAGAATTGAAGCTATGTTGATTAGTAGAGGAACTACGGGTGGATATAAGGGAAAAGGTACATACCGAAAAATGAAAAAGGGACGATGGCAAGGACAGGGTTCACAGGGCAGTAGATGCAGTGACAGTTTTGTTTCAACAGGAAGTGAGTATTTTACTCCGTATTCCTGCTACTACTGTGGTCAACAGGACCATTTTAGAAGAAATTGCCCCCAGTTTTTACAGACTCTTTCACCGACCACCAGAGGACCACAGGAGAGTCAAACAACTTCGATGCCCATCCCTAGTCAGCAAATTAGGCCTGCTCATTTCCAAAGCTCAGCTCCGACTTTTAACTCTCCTATTTAGCACCAATATCGTCCTCAGGGTTCTACCTTCACCACAGGATGCCAGACACCTCAAGTATCTGGAACACAAGGAGGTTATGGACAGTCCCACAGTAGTACTCCTCAGTCTAGCAGTAGTCATCCGGATAGAGGCAGAGGAAACAAAGGAAAAAGGAAAGCTCAAACCTATGCAGTCACCGGGACAGAGGGATATGATCAGCCTGGAACTAGAGTGGTTGATTGTATGATCTTACTTTATCACTCTTGGGCTCATGTGTTATTTGATACCGGTGCATCACATTCTTTTATATCTATGTCGTTTGCTAATATGTTGGGTNACAAGATGCTCCTTCACAGCAAGACCCTCCTGCTTTTAATATTGTTGATGCTCTTCAACAAGCTATGCAGAGGATACCTGGTCTTATGACAAGGCCAACCGCTGAAAATGACCGATCTAATAACTGCTGTAAATGACCGATCTAATAGCTTCAGGGATTTTACTAAGCTGAACCCACCGAACATTTATGGTGAACACGATCCCGCAGCTGCACTGAGATGGCTTACGGAAGTTCAGAAGAAATTTGATACCCTGGCAGTACCATGAGAGTTTAGAGTGGGCTTTGCAATGTACTTGCTTCAGGATGCTGCAAATTATTGGTGGAACACTATTAAGTTGACTCATGACACTACCACTATGACTTGGGAATAGTTTGATAAACCATTCAGAGGACAGTATGCCAATGACGACTATGTTAATGAGATGCTAAAACAATACAATATCTTGCGCCAAGGTAGTATGACTGTAGATGAATACTATGCGAGGTTTGTGAAACTCTCCCAGTATGCTCATGTATCGTGAAACCATTCGAGACTGGAAGTGGTTCATTTCAGAACCAACTTAAGGCCAAAGATTCGTACCAGACTAGAGCCATTTCCAATTACTACCCTTATTGAGGCTTATGGTACAGCTTAGAGAATTGAAGCTATGTTGATTAGTAGAGGAACTACGGGTGGATATAAGGGAAAAGGTACATACCGAAAAATGAAAAAGGGACGATGGCAAGGACAGGGTTCACAGGGCAGTAGATGCAGTGACAGTTTTGTTTCAACAGGAAGTGAGTATTTTACTCCGTATTCCTGCTACTACTGTGGTCAACAGGACCATTTTAGAAGAAATTGCCCCCAGTTTTTA
The DNA here is from genome assembly GCA_002914805.1 of Parasponia andersonii. Lineage (NCBI taxonomy): Eukaryota > Viridiplantae > Streptophyta > Magnoliopsida > Rosales > Cannabaceae > Trema > Trema andersonii. The sequence continues at coordinate 989,973 of JXTB01000090.1, forward strand.
CAGACTCTTTCACCGACCACCAGAGGACCACAGGAGAGTCAAACAACTTCGATGCCCATCCCTAGTCAGCAAATTAGGCCTGCTCATTTCCAAAGCTCAGCTCCGACTTTTAACTCTCCTATTTAGCACCAATATCGTCCTCAGGGTTCTACCTTCACCACAGGATGCCAGACACCTCAAGTATCTGGAACACAAGGAGGTTATGGACAGTCCCACAGTAGTACTCCTCAGTCTAGCAGTAGTCATCCGGATAGAGGCAGAGGAAACAAAGGAAAAAGGAAAGCTCAAACCTATGCAGTCACCGGGACAGAGGGATATGATCAGCCTGGAACTAGAGTGGTTGATTGTATGATCTTACTTTATCACTCTTGGGCTCATGTGTTATTTGATACCGGTGCATCACATTCTTTTATATCTATGTCGTTTGCTAATATGTTGGGTCTAAAATTTGAAATCTTTGATCCTACTTTGAATCTTGATACTCCTTTGGGAAATGTCAATGGTGTGTCTACTATATGCATCTTTTGTTCTATCGTCATTGATGGATGTGAGTTATTAGTTAATTTGATTGTGATACCTATGAATCAATTTGATGTGATTCTTGGTATAGATTAGTTGTCCAAATATAGAGCAATAGTGGATTGTCATTTAAGAAAGGTGACTCTTTATACTGAAGATGGTTATTTAGTTATGTATCAAGCTTTTTTGAATCCAATAAGCCTCAGTCCTCTCCTAAGAGCAAGTATTGGTGGGAGAAAGAAATTGGAATATTATGGAAGCCTATTCACCATTGATAGAGAAATAGGAACTATTGATAAATACCCATGGATATCAGTGGTTAGTGAATTTCCTGATGTCTTTTCAGAGGATTTACCTGGATTACCACCTGACAGAGAGATTGAATTCTGTATCGACTTAGTTTCTGAAACTCAACCAATTTCTATTCCTGCTTATCGAATGGCCCCTGCAGAGATGACTGAATTAAGGGAACAACTAGATGACCTATTGTCAAAAGGATTCATCAGGAGTAGTACCTCACCTTGGGGTGCTCTAGTTCTCTTTGCCAAGAAAGCTGATGGTACACTCAGACTATGTGTGGACTACAGAAAGCTAAACCAGCTTACAATAAAGAACAAATATCCTTTGTCAAGAATAGACGAGTTGTTTGACCAATTCGATGGATCCAAATTCTTTTCAAAGATAGACCTAAGATCCGGGTATCACCAACTGAAGATTCGTAAAGAAGATATACCGAAAACTGTATTCAAGACCCGATATGGTCATTTCAAGTTTCTAGTTATGTCTTTCGGGTTGACGAATGCACATGCAATGTTCATAGACCTTATGAATAGAATCTTCAGGCCTTATTTGGACAGATTCGCGGTTGTGTTTATTGACGACATTTTGATTTATTCTAAGGCTCGGGAAGAACATGCTGAACATTTAAGGACCGTGCTTTAGACTTTGAGAGATCATCAATTATATGCCAAGATATCAAAATGTGATTTCTGGATGATAGAAGTTAAATTCTTGGGCCATGTGATTTCTCAAAATGGTATCTCAGTTGATCCGTCTAAGATAGAGTCTATTCTAGGATGGGAAAGACCGAGAAATGTTACTGAGGTGCGGAGTTTCCTTGGTTTAGCTGGTTATTATTGTCATTTTATAGAAAACTTCTCGAGTATTGCTTTGCCTTTAACCAAGTTAACAAGGAAAGATGTCAAGTTTGCTTGGAATGACGAGTGTGAGACATCATTCATGAAATTGAAGGAAAAATTGACAACCGCACCTATTATGATTGTCCCTAACCGTAGTGAACCATATATGGTGTACACTGACGCTTCTGATTTGGGATTGGGATGTGTTTTAATACAAAATGGCCGGGTTGTAGCTTATGCTTCTCCTCAATTGAAACCTCATGAAAAGAACTATCCTGCTCATGATCTAAAATTGGCAGTTGTAATATTTGCTCTTAAAATCTGGAGATGTTATTTGTATGGTGTTAAGTTTGATATTTACTCCAATCACAAGAGTTTGAAATATCTCTTCAGTCAACGAGACTTGAATTTGAGATAGAGAATATGGATTGAGTATATGGAGGATTATGATTTCAATCTTTAGTATCATCCTAGAAAGACAAATATGGTGGCAGATGCCTTGAGCCGTAAATCTCATGGTGTACTTGCTTCTTTGATACTTGAACAGTGAAAAAATTCAGTCAATATTGGTGATTATAATTTGGAGTATTCCGAGAGAAACAATATTGCTTGTGTTAGCAATATAGTAGCTACTCCTTCCTTTCTTCAGATAGCTCAACAAAGTCAATGACAAGATCAAGAATTAAAGAAAATCTGGAGCCAACTTCAGAATGGTGAATAACTAGATAGTTGGAGTACTAATAGAGAATGATTTTTACTATTCAATAGAAGATTAGCTGTAGCTAATAATCCACACTTTCGAGAGACTATCTTGACTGAAGCTCACAAATCTAAGTTTGCGATACATCCCGGTAGTACTAAGATATACCATGACTTAAAGAGACAGTATTAGTGGAAAGGCATAAAATGAGATGTAGCTACTTTTGTGGCTAAGTGTATAATTTGTCAGCAAGTAAAAGCAAAACATCAAAGACTAGCTGGATTACTTCAACCATTGCCTATTCTAGAATGGAAATGGGATAAGATCACTATGGATTTTGTAACAGGATTGCCGAGAACTCAAAGGAAAAATGATGCAATTTGGGTAGTTGTTGATCAAATGACTAAAACTGCTCATTTTATACCGATTCGAATTGATTTTTCTCTCAACAGACTTAGTCGTCTTTATGTGGATCACATTGTTCGTTTACATGGAGTGCCTTCCAG
>JXTB01000090.1:993406-1030481 GCA_002914805.1 Parasponia andersonii
TTTGGGTCTAGGTTCATTTGGGCAAAAATGTAAGAAAAGTTTGAAAATTGGGGTCAAATTGTAATTATTCAAGGGTATTTTTGAGAAGATTTTCAGAAAACTGGGTCTAAGTGCAATAAGCAAAACAGTGCCTAATTAACCAGAAGTTGACACGTGGTGCTACAGTTACGAAAATTGCCCATAAATCCCTCCATTTTTCCTTTCTTTTTCGATTTAGTCCCCAGAGCAAAATCACAAACTGATTTCCGACGAAGCTCCATTAAGCCATCTCCGGCCATCATTGCCTTGTGCCACCACCCGGTGTCGACGTCAAGCTGCCGGACGAAGTCTCCGCTGCTAGGATCGACCCCGTCGGAGTAGCCGATCTCCGGAAAAACGTAGAAAATGCCGCGGCTCCTTTTCTTCGCCGGAGCCGATTCCGGCCACCGTTCACCGTGAAACTGGTCACCGTGGACTCATCTACTCACGGGCAATCTGATGTGGTGAAGTCCGTTGCATGATTCGAAGCTCCGTTTGAAAATCAAGTTTTCAAACCAAGGAACCAAAGTTTCGAAAATGACGTCCGCTCTTCGAAACGGCACTCAAACAATGCCAAACTTTCTCCATAGCCTTGTAACGCTAGTTGGATGCTTGATAGAGGTAGGGATACAATTACTTGATTCAAAAACCAATTTAATTTATGAATCTTATATATTTTCAATAAATATAGAATTTCGTGAAATAATTTATAAAAATTGTGTTTATATTCATTTTTGACCTGATTTAATATATAAACTGCCTGGGAGACATGTCACATTGGTCGGCGTGTCATATATACTATTTTGGATTGAATTCTGCAGGAAATTGGATTTTCGGGTTTTGATAGAAAATAGTTGTTGTAATGCCGAAATTTTTAGAAAATCAAAAATGGTTTGAGAACCCAGTTTTGACGACTGGAAGTGATTTGATTACAGAATATTGCATGGTTATTTTGACATTTTGTGAAAATGGTGCATATCTTTATTTTGTCAATTATGAAACATTGGCATACATTTACACACTTACGATGCCCTACATCGGGTGATCAGACTTACGGTGCCCTATATCGGGTGATCGGACTTACGATGCTCTACATTGGGTGATCGGACATACGATGTCCTATATCGGGTGATTGGACTTACGGCGCCTCTTTAGGTGGCTCGGACTTACGAGTGATCCATTAGGACACTTCGGACATCATGATTGCATATATAGATATATGTTAGTTTGAATGGATATGTACTGGTTTTGATGGATGTTACAATGGTTTGAAATGTTTGACCACTGGAATATGATTTTTACTTGAGTTTGGTGGACTATTTTAAATGGAATACTGACCATGCAGGACCTTCAACATGAGTATATTTTATATATACGTAGGAACTTGTAATTGATTCTCTACTGGGTATTAGCTCACCCCTTTCCTCCCTTCAGGTGGCACTCAGTGTAATTTGGATCAGAAGAGATAAATCGAGGCATTTGCAGAATAACTAGTTATTTATAATTTGGTAAATTCCTACGAGACTTGTGAAATATTTAAATTTCAGTAGGAATTTGTATTTCATTAAATTTTATAATTAGAATATGAAATCTGGACACAGTTTGTATTACTTATGTCTGAGTTTGAGTGTGAGATGATTTGTGATGTACGAATATTAAAATAATTGTTTAATATACAGTCTATGTTAAATGAGTAATACATAACTGTGAGATTTTATTTTCATTTAAATATTTTGTTGAGGCCAGTTTTGAAAAGTTAGAGTTCCCGGGGTAAAATTTTGAATGAATTGAGTCTTTTTATTTAGTTTTTTTTGGTATTTCTAATTTATGAAATACTCATTCTGTCATTCAGATTGTGACACTCTCTCGTAGACTTGGGCAATTAATTAGGTAGAATAATGTCAGGCACTTACTAAACAATCTACATGCATGAGCGAATAGATACACTTTTGTTTTATATTTTTTTTGTTTTTTCAAATGAAATGAATGATGAAAATCTTTTCAAGCGAATTTTTGAGAAAATATAACTACTTTTTTCATTTTAAAAAATGAAAAATACAAAACAAAAGTTTATTCAAATAAGTCCTGTAATTAAGATCTAAACTATATTCCTGCTGTAGGTTTTATAATGATCTAGATGAGGCATATATTTAGTTTAGTAATTACAAGCCTAAGTTACATACCGACCATTGCGAGCTCCCATAGAACATCGAAAAAACGGACCAAAGCGGTGTAATTCTCTGGATATATTTTGTGATTATTATCACCGCCATCCTTGAGGCTCCTTGAAGAAGTCTGACCATCATGGCATTTTTTCTTCAGCTTTTCCACGAAGATACCTTTAGAAGCATTAACCATGGGAAAAATTCGTATAAAAAAAAATATATTAATGACTGAGAATAATACTTATACTATTATTATTATTAGAGAAAAAAAATTTTAAGTGGATTTATTATTAGAGAAATTATGCTTAATACGTACACATGTAAAGATACATACATATAGCTAGAAAGAGGTTCAAAACACTTACATTTATAAACGATGGTTTTCCATTTTCCAAAGTTGCTAGCACTTTTGAAGGCAGAAGGCTTACTAGCTAAAGTATGGAGAGGGGTTTTCCCATCCTTATTAAAAGAGTTAGCCAGCTCTTCATGCAATGTAATTATCAGAAATGCCAAATCTACCAAGTGGAACAAATAAAAAATGTGATGTACCTTGAAACTATTAGAATAAATAACAATTAATAACCCTTAATTAACAGACTCGCAATCACATTAAAGTTTCAATCACAATTACTAATTAACTAAAATTGGAAAGTGATTTCAGTTCGTTAAATAATTTTTGGGCCTGCCTGGTCCACTTACCCAAGTACTCGCCATTGATAGCACAATGCAGAATGGTGTCACCGTTATCCCTCCTAAAACTTCTGGTTGCTTCGAATGTAGTTGGATGTTTAGGCAAGATCGAGTTGAGGTAAAGGAAAACGTCCTTTTTGCCGTGGAGAGCAGCCAAGAAAAGAGGAGTTTCGCCAGCATCATTCTTAATTTCCAACAAAAACCGAGAATCTACCGCCGCGATGGTCTGGCACATTCGCAAGTTCCCTATGGACGCCGCGAGATGGAGAGGTGTATTACCCTTTTGATTTCCGATTCTGAGGGGCACAATATTCCCATTCTTGTTTTTTATTTCGGGAGCTGCTCTAGTAGTAGTACTTGTACTACTACTCTTCGCTTCAAGCTCATTGTTTTGCTTAGTCTTGATGATCAGATTCACTAGCTTCTCAACAATATCTTCTTGACCATCAGCCACGGCTACATGCAATGCCGTGTACCCTGACCTATTGACCTTTGTCTCATGAGCAATGGGGTCACTCTCGTATAAGTTTACCACTTCATTCCAGCCAGTTTGCATGGCCTTTCTAATTTTCCAAACCATTTCCAGCATCTCATTAGTACTCGTCATCTCTGCAAAATCGTTACCCATTTTTGCCTAATATTAAGTAAAATATTAAGTAATCTTAGTGTTTAGATTATATATATATATATATAAAATATGGTTTTGTTTCATATTTTTTTCCATACAATTTATAATTTTATTCAGCTAGTACAATATGTGCCCATTATTGCGTAAAGGAGGCAGCAGTATAGTGTTAAAGTTGTAAATATAAAAAGCAACATATTTCTAGAATATATCCTTCGTCTGAAACGTCGCCGTCAGTATTCTCTTTAGTTAAAGTAATATTCAAACGATTGAATCCAAATAATTAGCTTTTTATTGAATCCAAATAATTAGCTTTTTTTCTCTTTTTATCTTTTCTCCTTTTCTGAAACATGAAGCTAGTATAAGACAATAAGAAAAGGAAAAGAAACGGTGACTTCGCACATTTTACCTCCTGAATATGGCTTTGATAAAGTTTATTATGGAGGAATTTTGGTAGATGCCCACTTTTTTCACTTGATTTTAGCAAATGTCCATTTTTCTCTTTGTTATAGCTAAATGATCAGATTCATGTATTTTTATACTTGGATATATGCTTATAAATTAATTTTAGTTTATGTACTGAGTATATAATTTTTTATACTAGGTGCATAAAATTTTATACATGATATATATGCTGATATACCGATAATTTTCAATATCATATGAGAAATGGACATTTTTTTAAAATGAACCTAAAATTTGGTCATTTTACTATAAGGCCCTTTATTATATTGGGTTAGTTATTTTCTAAGTAGGCTTACATGATTTAATGAAAATTATATAATATAATAGTTATCTTAATTAAATGGGTCATTAGTGATCTAATTGTGGGCTCTGGAAATTACTAACAAGGTATAGGCTTTAATGTGTAGATGCCCATTATTGACCCAGTTCTATATGATGTGGTCTCAATTGGTTTAGTATATAAAGAAAACTAATAGTGTTTTAGTCCCCAGGTCAAATCAAAAGAGTATGTTCTTCTCCTCTACTCTGTTAATAGATAGATAATTTATTGAGCACTCTGGAGTGATTTGGTTGTGGAAGACTATCAACCCTCAGCCACTTCATTATTCAGTTGTTTCTCCTTTTGTGATCATGACTATCTCTTTGCTATGGACTCAGGACAGTCAGGTTTTTCAACAAATCTTTTTCTGATAATTTGGCATAATAGATTTTTGGATTGAATTGGGATCTTTCTCTGATAATTTAGCATAATAGATTTTTGGATTGAATTGGGATTTGTCAATCTATTCAACATGTCTAACAAGTAGTATCAAAGTAGGAATCGTGTTAAATTGTTAGGAAAGATCATGAGTCTCTCTAGTTTTAAATAGCTTTTCCTGTTTAGCTTTCTAAGGTTAGATATTACATGTATAATTTGTGTAGTTTATATGATTTTATTGAAATATTAAGTATTTGATGTTTAAATTCTAGGTTTTGGGTCATAAAATTTGAAGATTAGGGTAGATACTATTGCCACTACTCACATAAGTATATCTAAGCATGATTGTCTAAGAAGTCATTCGCCATTCATCTATATAGGCAACGACAACACAGCTATAATAGAGGCGATATATCTATGTAGGTTATAATTAATCTCTAGTTTATTTTTTGATTTGGATGAGATGTTCAGTGTACTATTATTCAGATGGAACTTAATTTTCATTTCAGTTTTGGACAAATTTAATTATCCTTTTTCATTTGGAAATAATAAATTTAGCCTTTTTTAAAATTCTAATTTTATTGAAACTATTTCATTGATGAATAATCTATATAAAGTTGAGATTATTATCTCATTAAATAAAATCTTGTATATTGAGAAATGTGATACAAAATGCAAGAACAATTGAGAATTTCTCCATATTGTGGCAGAAGTGACAAGGACATATCTGTAAACAGAGAATACAACGTCTTATATAAGATGGAATTCTTGACCTAATTGACCTAACAAACTTTGCAGTATGTGTTGAATGTATTAAAGGAAAAAAGACAGATATATGGAAAATAGGTGCCAATAGGAATTCTGGTATCTTAGAATAGATACATACTAACATATGTGGATCATTCCCTATGACTTGGTACAATGGCCAACAGTATTTCATCACGTTCATAGACGATTACTCTTTCTATAGGTACCTATATTTAATTCATAAAAAGTCTCAATCCTAGACATATTTAAAGCTTTCAAAGCCGAAGTTAAAAATCAACTAGACAAAAAAATTAAGCCTATCAAATATAATCGTGATGGTTAATTTGATATAACAGATCAGGTAAACAATATTTGGGAACCTTCACCCAGTATCTAGAGGAATGTGGAATCATCCATAATACACATGTCAGGAAAACCTAGCATAAATAGTGTTATTAAAGACATGGTGAAAAGTATGAGCAGACATTCTTCTTTAGCTAAATCACTTTGAGGAGGGGCACTAAAGATTACAATTTGTATTCTCAACAGAGTTCCCAGCAAATTAGTAGCTAAAACCCTATATGAGCTATAGATAGCAAGAAGCCTAGAATTAGGCACTTGTAAGTTTGGGGCTATCTAGCAGAGGCAAAATAATACAGGTCAAATAAAAAGAAACTAGATTCGAGAATAATTAGTTGTTATTTTATTAGCTAGGTTGAAAGATCAAGAGGTTTTAAATTTTATGATCCCTTTAATAAGTCCTTTTTCGAGACAGGTAATGCAAGATTCCTTGAGGATGTAGAATTTGGGGGAGGGAGATATATTTAGAGATATTGTTTTTGATGAGGAATTCATTTCTTTTTCTACAATTGTAATTGAAGGTGATCAAGCTCTTATACTTGACATAATTCAAGAAGAAAATATGAGAAATCAAGACAATATTATACAACTCTCTATTCAAAATGAGAAAGTTACTCCAAAAGAGCACACTCAAAAACCTCTAAAGGAAGTGTGGTTAAGGATATCTATCAGGAAAGGAAAAACATGATTCTGGATGATTTCATCATTTATCACTCAAAATATAAGTTTGACGTATGAGTAAAAAATGATCCAATCAATTTCACTCAAGCTAAACAAAGATCTAAATCTTAACAGTAGACTGATACCATGAAAGAAAAGATGAAATCCTTGAAAGACAAAGACATTTGGGATCTTATTGAATTGTCAAAAAGAAAGAAATTGGATTTTTAAAATCAAAAGGGATTAGAAAGGCAATATTAAGATATATAAAGCTGATCTAGTTTCCAGTATATGTTATAAAGAACTATATTAAAGAAACAACATATATGGTATAAAGAACTACATATAGTAATTTATGTAACCAGAGATCCAAAGTCTATGGTCTGTAAATTAAAGAAATCTATCAGTGGTATGAAACAAGCTTCCTGTAAATGCTACCATAAATTACATCAAGTCATTTCCTTATTTGATTTTGAGAAAAATTCGGTAGATAGATGAATTTATCACACGTTCAATGGGAGCAAATACTTTTTCTTGATCTTATATACGGTGACATACTTTTGGCAAACAATGATATGGGCCTACTATATAAAACCAAAAAATTTCTATCAAATAAATTTGAAATGAAAGATCTTAGGATGCCTCTTGTATCTTAGGAATACAGATACATTGAGATTACTCTCAAGGTATCCTTAGGTTATCACAAAAGAACTATATCAATAAAATGCCTAAAAGATTTGGCATAATCAATTGTGCCCTAGGAAATATATCCATTGCTAAAGGTGATAAATTCAATCTCAGTCAGTACCCTAAGAATGAGATTAAATGTAGGAAAATACAAAGGTACCCTTATGCATCAGTAATAAGGAGCATTATATATACGTAAGTATGTACCCATCCAAACATATCATAGATAATCGGAAAGTTAGGCAAATATTTAAGCGACCCTATTATAGATCACTAGAGAGCAGCAAAGAGGGTTTTATGATTTATGGAGAACAAAAGATTACATGCTCACTTATCAAAGATCTGATCGCTTGGAGTTCGTAGGGTATTCTAACTCTGATTTATCTAGACGCTGAGATAGTAAGAAATCCACTTCAAGCTCTATTTACCTGCTTATCGAATGAGCTATTTCATCGAAAATTATTAAGAAGAAACTCGTAGATTCTTCTAATATGGAAGCAAAGTTTATAGCTTATCATGAGGCATTAAATCAAGGGATATAGTTGTGGAACTCTATCACTAAGTTACGAATAGTAGATGGCATTCAAGGGCCATTGAAAATATATGTGATAATAAAGTCGTCGTTTTATATTCCAATAATAATAGAAGCTCTTTAAAGTCTAAGCACATAGATATCAAATTTTTAGTTGTTAAATAAAGAGTTTAGAGTCACTAAGTATCTATAAAGTATATTGGCACTAACTCCATATTGCTAGATCTACTTACTAAAGGTTTATCACCTAAGGTGTTTCATGAGCACATTACTCATATAGGTATTGTACTATTTAAGGATGTGCAAAATTAGTAGGAGTTAGATTTTAGATGTTCTTTTGTAATAAACACATCTGCTATTTGATATCATTAAAGTGATAGTTTTCATTTATATTCTGAATTAATATTTTATTTTCTTTCTATTACAATTTTGCATCAAGTTCTAGTCTAGCAAAAAGTGAAAGACTAAGAGTGATTCGTTAGAATCATAAAGTAATACTATTTGAAAATAAGCATCTAAGTTCATGTTTCATATAATTCCCATGCCACATATCTACATTTGATCTATGTCATTGAATGTATTGATATAGTGATCATTGATAGGTCTAGTTATATATCTAAGTACAACAAAGATCGTTTTAGTCTCATGTTACTATATTAGATGAACCAGATTGTAATAAGGAATAATTTATTATATGATTATTTTTTGGATAACTCATATAGCCCAAGTGAGAGATTGTTGAGTTAATTATTTTCTAAGTGGGCTTATATAGTTTAATAACAATTATAAAATATATGAGTTGTCTTAATTAAGTTGGCCATTAGTGATTTAATTATGAGCTCAAAAATTATTAACAGGCCAAATATGGACTTTAATATATGAATACTCATTACTAGCTCAGTTCTAACTAATGCGGCCTGAATTAGTTCAGCATATAAAAAAAAACTAATTGGTTTTAGTGTCAAATCAAAACAGTACATTTTTATTCTTTGCTCCAGCAATAAAAAGAGAACCCATTAAGTACTCTAGCGTGATTTGGCTATGAAAGATCATCAACTCTTAAACTCTCAGTCGTTCAATTACTTCTGCCTTTGCGATTGTAGTTGTCTCTTTGCTATAAACTCAAGTTAATCAAAGTTTCTTAACAAATTTTTTTCTGACAATTTTGTTTCCTGATAATTTGACATAATGTATTCTAGGATTAAATTATAAATTACTAATTCATTAAGTATGTCTAATATATTAGTTTCATTTTATCACGTGGATTACTTTATTTATGTTGTCTGCGTGCACTACTGCAATACGCATGCGGTTTTTTTTTTCTTTTTTCTTGTTTTTCTTTTTCCTTATAATATACTACCATAGAGCATTTGTGTTAGTACAACAACGTAGATACTTGTACCATGTAACCTTGTGAGTGGTGATACACTAATTGTGATAAATATTATATATCGATCATTATTTGCCCAACATTACCCAAAAAAATTGCCATTACTAACGAGATTTCTAGTTACAACGAATTTTTTTGCGACTGAAAATGATATTCAGTATAATTTCTTATAATTAAAAAATAACATTTAGTCACAAATTGTTACTAATATCTTTGTAGTCACAACCTTTTATTCATAGTTATTATATTTGTTGTGACTAAAAATATATTTAGTCACATGTAGATTATCATTTTTATGACTAAAATTTTCGTCACGATTTTTGTTGTCATTAAAAGTGAGTTTTTTTTGTACTGCAAATTAAATAACTACTAAAAATCGAGTCGTTGCTATAGATTCATTTGCTATAGATTCATTGTAACACACTACCTATGGAGAGATAAATAGTGTCATTGTAGTAGTTATATAGCAACGACTTTTGAGTCAGAGTAGGCTTGAAGATGAATGATTTTTGTCATTGTGCTCTAAGACTATAGCATAGGTACCAGTTGTTGCTATAGCCCTTTTATATCTTAAATATTTTAAAATTTATAACTTATAACAATAACAATTGTTATCGCTAATATGTTTTTTAATTTAATGTGTATATATATATATATATAAATTATTACCTATAGCGACCTCCAATATTCTAACTCGTAATATATGATATAAAAGATTCTTATTGTAACTACCAAAGAAAAGTTGTTATTGTACATGATATAGAAGATTCAAAGCAAGGGGTGGCTTCAAGCTACTAATTTATAAAAGGAAAAGATGGAAAAACTCTTTAATTCATGCGTATTATCTTTTTCTTATATTCGTATGGCTTTAATTTTAAGAAGAAATCTTCAGAGGTTTCTAATGAAAAACAAAAAAAAAAAAAAAGGAAAAGCAAAATGTGCCAATAGTACCACTTATTTGTCTCATTCTCGACAGAACAGAAGTCAAAGAAATTAAGCTTGAATATGAAAACACATCGTTAACTTTTGTGAAGCACACGATGTCATGCTCATAAAGTTTTTTCTACTCTTTTTTTAACTTTGTTCACCGGCCAGTTTGTGAAGAAGACCAAATACAAATTTTACTATAGAATTTTATTTCAGCCGTTGAGTTTATTTTTGAATCACACATCAACATTTTTTTTTTCACCTCCTCTTTTTTTTCTATTTACTTCTGTCTAATCTCTTCATCCACTAGCAGCTAGTCCACTTACATCCTCACCCAAATGGAGTTTGGTTGGGGTCATTGAAAAATAAAAAGAAAAACGTTATTTTGTTAATTGGTGTTTTAAAACATGAGAATACGTATATATTCTAATTGAATGATTTCCCCCTCATTTTGGTGGAATGACAAAATCTCGTTCCTTAGTTAAATGGAAGAGAAGCCTAATTTCATTCTATAGGTAGGTATTCTTTTACCCAATTTACCAGCTGAATCTTAACGTAACACCACCTAGTCAATTTCTAATGACATAATATTTGACACAAAAACTTGGAAATGCACCAAGTTCAAATTTTTACTTCTACGCACAATGCTATTCCAAATGTTACTTTTAATTTTTTTTATATAATTTAAATAAGTTAGTTTAGTATTTGGTTGAGTATTAAAAACTGTACTAAGGGAGCAATAGTCGAAAAGTGTATTAGTATTTGATCAAATATTAAATATTTTAATGTTATTAAAATGACGTTTCTATAATTAAAAAGTCAAAATCGCATTAAATGTTAATTTAGCAGTATGCTACACTGTCATCACTATATGTATGTAAATTTGATAAAAAAAAAAAAAAAAACTTAATTAGCTCCTATAGCAACGACACATGGTCATTATAGGTATTTAAATATTGTTAAACTTAAAAAAAATTATTAAAATTAGAATTAGAATTAGAAATAAATTGTTAAATTACTAAACTTGGAATGAGAATTAAAGTACTGAAGCATTTTAGAATTGAAATATATAATTAAATTAATAAAAATAAAAATTAAATTTAGGAATAATAGAAATATTTTATGGGTATCTAACACATAAAATAAATATCTAACAAAAGTATCCAACATATAATAATAATAATAATAATAATAATAATAATAAATGTCCTAACTTCACAAGTTGGTGGAGGACCTTGAGGTGGTAACCTCGGAGGTAATGTAGGAGGCAATTGCATAGGAGGAATACTTGGAGCACTAGGCAGTTGAATCCCAGAACTAATCTGGACAATGCACTTTGCATATAGTGCATTTGTTCAACATAGTATAGCATCTTCGTATCCGTTATACCACAAAAATTGATTTACACTCATGGCTGCAACCAGATAATTTTGCGCCTGGCCGAAAATTTCTATTAGCTCTCCATATCGGGCACAACTGACTCCTATGGTTGAAAAACTGTTGTAGAAAAGGTGTAAGCAACTCCCTTGAGCTTCTGAGAGACTCCTCTCCTGAAGTCTCTCCTAAGACCAAGCACTTCATTAGTAATTGTTGGCTCATCAATATTAGGCTGTATCCCAATTACCGAAGAACCTGAAGCAGATAAAGATGCTTAAGATTGCATCTGAATGGTGCAATTCTCAACCATCTTATTCTGTATGCAATTGGGCAAAAAGGTTATTAAAAATATAATTATTTGACAATCAATCAATACAATAATAACAAATTACTTGTATAATTCTGCTTGCCTTTATAATCGGCCAATAGTTAGTCATAAGAGCCATATTTCTGCTAGTAATTCTTTACGATTGACTGTAACTCTTCTGTCTCAAGATTCCCTAGTACATTTAATTATATTAATACATAAAAAAAAGCAACAATATGTGAAAAAAAATAAGAATATAAAAAAATTACCAAATCATGTATAGTGGAGGTGGTGAACTTAAGCCCCTACTTACTGACAAATTTCAATTGTGCCTTATTAGCAACATTCCTATTAGACATAGCCTAGTATTCTAAAGTCCATTGTTAATTATATAATAATTATAAAATTAATGTAGTAAAAAACTTATTAAATGAGTTACTAACCATATATTCCGTAGAGCTAAAAAAATCTACGTACTTGTCCGAGACTTCCTAAGTCATATCAGGAAGAATAGAAGGACGAGCAAGATCTAGGTCAAGATTTTCCTCGTGCTCCCTATTGAACTTGAAGTACTCATTAAGGCTATTCTTCTAATCTTTGTAGATGTCCTGAGAAGTCTAGTCAATGTCTTTCGATACAAGAGACAACTTCTTATCTTCGATGTCCTCATACTCGAAGTAAATCTATAATCAAAAAACAAAGTAATTAACAAATGTTATTTTAATAAACTACAAAGATATAATAATAACACAAAGATTCTTATTCTGATACCAGGCTCTATATGTGCCTTCTGAAAAGCACCCCAGTATTTTTTTAGGAAAATGCTTATGGTTGGTAACAATAGGTCTCCATACATATCTCTCCCATCTTGTCAATCTTAATCAAAAATCGTTCATCGGGCTACAATAAGTCTAGATTTTCTGGCAAGTTCAAAGACTTTTTCTTTGAACGTTTCTTCTTAACAATGAGCGCTGCTAAAGAGTGAAAAAAGTCAAATATAATGAACAATAAGTGTAATTATTTATTAATTACATAACGTAATAAATTTGTAATTACCTAACCAACAAGGGGTAGAAACCCTAGTAGGGCATCCTTTCCATGATATATGAGCCCAACTGCAACCACGACTAAATAATGTTGGTGAACAATATAAATATGTCATGCTTATAATACGATCATATAAAATAACACATTTTATTAGTAAAATAACAAATATTCTCATAAAATATATGGTAAAGAAAATGTTTATATTAGTCATCATCACTATGAATATAATCTTCATATTTATCTTTATCAGCTCCATCATCATCATCCATCTCATATTTGTTGTAGTATACCCCGACCTGTATAAATGCTTCAACCGCAATGTCAATGAGAAATACTACAGTACTTTCTGAGGTACCTTATTATCCTTAGTATTTTCATCTACTCCACGACTCATCCCACATGTCGGTTAATTTTCTTTATCTGTATTTTCCTTCCAAATAAAGCATAATCATACTCACAAATATAAATTGGCTCGTACAATAATCCTGACTTAGATATCCTTTTTTTCACATCATAATGTGACATTGGTTGCTTGTTCTCTACTAGAAGTACCTCTTTTAACAATTTTAATAGGCTATCAAATAACTTATTAGTCCACTTATGCATTAGAACACATTGGTTGCTTGTTCTCTACTAGAAGTACCTCTTTTAACAATTTTAATAGGCTATCAAATAACTTATTAGTCCACTTATGCATTATGTTCAAATGCATTACGTTCAAATTTGATAGAAATTGGTATTGAGAATTCTATGTTTTCATCTATGGATTTCATGTTAAAATTAGTAATAGATTCGTCTATGTTAAGTTAGATTTTATATGATAAGACTTAACATAACTTTTTTCGCACTATGATTTGAATATTTTGTTAATTGCTGCTTTGTTTTTTATTTACATTTCATTTATATTTCTTTACACTTAATGCCTTTAATATATGTGGTCAATATATTAGTTGATCTTAGATTGTGATATTGATGTTCAGATGAGTTTGATTTCGTAGTCTAGAATTGATAAACACTATAACAAAAATTGGATATAATAGCGTGTGAAAAATGCTATAAAAGAGTTTTGATAGTATTTTTGTGCATGCTAGGATAGCCTCTACTATCAAAAGTCTCTCCTTATCATAGCGCTTTTTGAATGCTATCCCGTATACTACTGAAAGCTCTTCTATAATATTTTTTAAGTGTTGTAGAATATCTTTTATAGCATTTTTTAGCTCACTATTAAAACATTTTTATAGAATATTATGAATGTTGTAGAATCGTTTTTATAATATTTTTTATACACTATAAAAACTGTATTATAGTTTTTGTCGAATGCAATAAAAAGTCTTTTATAATACCTTTGATGTGCTGCGAAAATGATTTAATATCATGTATTACTTGCTGTTATATATCATTAACCATATCTTTTTTTTTTTCCTAATACCATTTTTCTTTTAGTCCTTTTAAATGTAAAACCTATACTAAAATAATTTGTAGAATAATTTATATAAGAATGCTTTAAAAGAAGAATTTTAAATAAAATACTTTACGTAATGTAATATAATATAAGATCCATACACTGTTTTGATAACAATTACATAAAATTTAACTAGTACACTTCATTGAGTGTTATATAGTAGTATCCATAAAAAAGGAGCACAATAATTCAAAATACAACCATATATATCAAGAACAACAAAGTTCAAACTACAATAATCATAATATTACTCCTCACATCTTTAGAACAGTAGCTGAACTACATGTGCTCCAATATCCTAGACAAAATATATAGTTACCAACAATACAGTACTCTTAACTGTAGATAAATGGAAAAAAAAATTAGTAAAGTGAATTAAAAAATATTTGACAAGTATATATTAAGATTGCAACTCCATAATAGAGAATTGAAACCATCTCGTTTTCATAATTTAACAACCACAAGGCATAAAAGAACAAACTTAGTTTCAACCATATATCTATAAAAATAATAGACAATTTGTAGATAATTATTTAGACTAAACCACATGTAGTTGCCTAAGTGAGAAAAAGGATATAAATCTTAGCCACCAATCATGTACAAAATATTTAAAAAAATATAACATAAGTGCAAGTCAATAATTCAAAAGACATTGATAGTTTTATGATCGTTAAGGCCTTAGGTAGAAGTCGATTAATTAATGCTATCATTTCCAACATATAGAACATGAATATAGTATGTTCGATACTATTTATTACTACCAAGAGCTTCGTCAATAGTAGTCATCGAGGAAGTAGGTCTCTATAAAAATGCATCCGGTTTCTTTGCCATATCAATCCAAATTCTAACAGCATTAGGTCTAAGCATTACATGATGAACAATACCTTTTGGATTACCTGAAAACCAACATCTCTCGGTGACAACTTCTTTAGAACCACACTAATCAAGTAACTTGTACATATCCTTGTTTGAACTAGTGTTCACACTCTTCAGTATAGATATACTCAAATTAATTAAAATAAGTCATATTAATTAATATCATAACTAAGTACCAAATAAAAAAATTAAATATCACAATGGCATAAGAAAAATAAATTACCAATATAGAAAGAATAGATTCATTGGATTGTTCTTCACTACTAACAGTATTTACACCCTACAACAAATGGAAAATATTAATTAGTAATTTTTATTATATATAATTTTTGTTAAAGTGAGGAACTTGCCTAATTTTTCAATAGGAGAGTCACTATTTCTTGTAAACATTTAACTTTTTCTTTCATTTTACAGCATATATCTTCTAAACGAGATATATTACCATCCTTTTTTCAAAATAAACTCAAGCTTTGTTGCATTGACTCTACGAGCAAATCCTCTTATTGCTCCACGTCCAATTAAAGCATCCTTAAAAAAATTAGTAGTGCTAGATAATGTAGGATCTTACTAAACGGTTTTCAATTTATCCTAGACGAAGAAATACATATTTCTTGATAAATTAAGCGCAACAAATAAGATAGTTTCTTAATCTAGAGTTAATACTATACAAAATCAGCAAGTACATATCAAGAATAGTATTTTTCTTTTCAACCAAATGTAGTCTTTAGTACGAGTAATTTTGATCATATATATGTTATTTAGGGAGCTAACTTATGAGCAATAAAACCATTATTTGGCATCTTAGTTATGTCATTTATAAGCATGACAAAAAAATTAATTGGTTGCCAAACAAAACTAAGAATGAAATTTTTAGCTTCAAACTATTTAGTTATTAAAAACTAAGTTGAAATAAAGTCTATAATAAAGCTTCTCCAACTTCTGACGTGACAGGTATATCACTTTTTTTTATGTGCCTTTGTCTATACATTAACTCTAAATAACTTTGATTTTCCTCCACTACTTCCAGCCTTTAAATATGAAAGATAATTATCATTAAAAGGAAGAAAGCAATGATATTTCAATTAAAACTAATATAATGCTTAATATCATACCATTTTTCCATCATCACTTTTATGTATAAAATGCCACCTCAAGGCTTAAGTAGTTTTCTCATACTTAAACATCCTTTTAAACCTTGAAATAATGGGAAAATAAGTCAATATTTTAGTAGGTACACCCTTTTTAACCTTCTTTGTATGCTTGTCTTTCTTCCATCTTGATGCACCACACTTAGGAAAACTATCCAAGATATCATTTTCTTCTTAAATAAGCAACAATCATTTACACAAACATGGATCTTATCACATCCTAAGTCAATTATTTTTAGAAACTTCCTAACTTTATACATAGACTTAATAATCACATTAGGAGTGGGAAACATGTCATGTAAAATCTCTAACAAGCAACCAAAAATTTTATCTGACTAACCATATGCAGTTTTCAATTTGTATAGAACAACCATGACTAACCATATACAGTTTTCAATTTGTATAGAACAACCATAGCTGACAATTTTGTGTATTTTGTACAACTAGGAAATAAAGGAGTTTGAGCATTCTCCAACTTTTCTACAAATTGTCATGAGTATTTTCTTCAAAACGTTGGGAGAGATCTTCATCATACTCATATGCAGCCCTAAACAATTTATACATATCACCTAAGTTCATTTCCTTAATGTTTTCATTAGAATTTGCCTCCGTTCCATGGTGGAAACAATTTGTATATCTAAGATCCATTCCCTTAATGACCAAGTGCTTATAAATAACATTTACACATTGGTGACTCAAATTACGACATTCTTTATAAGGACATAATAACTTTTCTGGATAACCCAAATTTTTTCTACTGTCTTTAAAAAAAAAAAAAGAGAGAAATTTACTAAATCATTATCCTAATACTTATTTTTTAAAGTACCACAAATTATTTCTTAAGTCTAGATATAGTTACCTGTTTAGTTGCACCCAATCTTTGTTCATTATCATTCTATATGGTTCCCAATGGCACAAAATATCCTGTAAATCGTAAATAAAAATTACACATATTAAACATAAAATATTTATTTAAAGATTAAAAAAATTATTTAGCTATAACACATAATTATTACAAAAAAAATTTACCTATCTTATGAGCTTCAACTTGTCCTCCAAGATAAATCTCTACCTAAAAAATAAAATAAAAAGAAAGAAAACATAACTCACGCATTAATGTCCCTAATTAACTATAGTCCATGATACTATCTAGTATTTTAGTATTTTTGGTTCTTTGAGAAAAATACCTATAAATCAAAATGACATACGAATAGTATAATTATATACCCCAAACATAAATAGTTGCAGCTGCTAACGAACTCTCAATTGTAAAACTTGGTCTAATAGAATTTTACACTCGATTCCCCTTTCACAAAACCAAGAATAAGCTTTAATCTACGTGTCTTGTGTCCATTACAATTTCAAAGAACCATAATAGTAAAAACAAAACTATTTTCATTAAAGATTAATATGAATATGTTACTAATTCAAACTTCTAGTTCCTAAAATCAAGAACATTTCCATCAATACAATATACATATAAAATATTTCCTTTCTTTAAGATTTCTTTGGCACTCAAGACAACTCTAACAATTTATAGGTAAGGAAAAAAGGTTAAGATTACATTTATGGAGACAACGAAATCACTTTTAGGAAAATAAAATAAAAACTTAAAAAAAATAAATAGAACTTGCCAAGTACATTACAAAACTCATGATAGTAAATTAAATAGTCAATAAGATTGAGTACATGAATACTAAACCATGCTTTCAGCAAATAATAATAATCATAATGACATTAATTTATTAAGATTATGACACACCTTGCACATATGGTCTACATCACTCTCCTATAAAATACAAAGAAACAATATTCATATATATATATATAAAATACAATTTAATTACTAGTATATATATCTTTATTCATAACTCTTTGGTGTACACGAATTAGATTTACTGGGCTTAAGAGCTTAAGGCCCAAAGTAAAGGCTACTGGCTAAGATCCTCTGGGTTTGATAGAATTTACTCTTCATTTTTTTTACTGCATATATTGTAATATCAAGTCTATCTTATAATATGATTTTTTTTTCATGTATTTTAAATCTATGGTTATGATAAGCAAAATAGTTATACACTAACAAAATTTTTGCGAATGCGGTTGCAGTGGAATACGCACATGCAAGCCAAGTTAGACTACGTGCCTAATGAGAAATAGATTTTCATGCATTTGCATTTATATATGATTGTTATAATAATATGATTAAGTATGTCTATTTTTATTATTATTATTAGTAGTGTCGTATTATTATTATAATGATAAAATAAGTGTGTCGTGCGTGAAGTTTTGATTCCACAACTTTGTATTTTTATGTATGTATTAATATATATAGATTTTATTTTATTATGTTACATGTTTATATATTTTGGTTAGTATTTACTTATTATTACAAAATAAATAAATAAAATTCTAATTTAGTCAAAAAAGGAGAAAAAGGAAGTTTCCCACAACTTGATAAAACCTAGTAATAGGTTAATACGTTAGTTTAAAAAAAAAAAAAAGAAGGAAGTGATATGATTAAAAAAAAAAGAAGAAGGAAGTGATCTGATTAAAAAATAAATAAAAATAAAAAAAAACGTTGTTTGCTTTAAAAAAAAAAAAAGAAAAAAAAAACCTAAGCCGAAAACCTATATATATATATATATATATATATCTTTCTCATAAGAATACAATTAAGTCTCCTCCTAAAGTTTTCGACCTATCTTTCTCTCATAGTTCCTTAGAGTATTTGTGATTTCAAGAGTTTTTGCTTAGTTTTCTTCAATTTTCAAGAAGAAGGTAAATATTTAAAAACACTCTTTTCTTTGAGTTTATTATTTTTGCTGCTATTAGATCAAAATTCAACCTATGATATCTAGGGTTAGAATATTTTTTATAATCTGAAATTTTAACAACTTGTTTATTTATATGTTAGATTATATTTTAGAAATTTTTATGATCATAGGAGTTTATTTGTATTCGTTATCAAATTTTTATTTATATTGTCATTAACATTAGTGAATCTAACAGATTTAATATTCTCGTTTATTAATGTCCAAAACCTATTCTATTGATATATTTTCGATTTGAAATTTTTACTAGACGTTTATCGTTGTGTGATTAGGTTCTCCAATATTTTCATGAGTTTTGGAAATTTCTACAATTAAATATGATTTTCTAAATCTTTATTGTTTTGCTGATTTTGGTGCTAGTATGAATCCTAATGTAGAATTTCATAAATTTAAAGTGCTATTTAATAGTCTATTTTAGAGTCTATAATTTTTATACATATTTTATATTGTATTAAAAATACGTCTTAAAGTTTCAGATTATTTTGATATAAGAAAAAATCTATAAAACTCTATTATTGTACATTGGTTTTCAGTTTAACAGTTTTACTGAGTTACAATATTTAGATTCAAAATTATGAAAAATATAATAAATCTTTTTTATAAATTCTAATAATTTTTCTAGATCTTTGTTTATATGTCTTAATTAGTTATTCTATTAGGATAAACCAAATTATATTATTGTATCTAAAATTATTTAAGTATTCCTAGGTTGCTAAATGTTTACAGATTTAGTTTTGTTATGAAAATTATTATGTTTTTTTATGTTATGGATATTTTTCAAACATATAAAATATGTTTCTTAAGAGCAATGATAGCATATGTTAATATTTTTTATAATGAATTTTTTTTTGGCATAAATAATAAAAAATAAATGATAAAGAAGAGATACGTGGTTTCAACAAAATTGGTTGTGTGATATTTCACTACAAAGTTTTTCTAAGGACTTGATGTAAGTAAATCTCACCCTATGTGTTTATTTGTAAATTTACATACTATTATGTGATGTTATTATGATTATTATGATATGTTGTTATATGTTATGCTATATTAGTTTGCATATTAATTATGACATGAGTATGCACAAGTATTCATAAATTGCACAAGAGATTATGATTTTCAAAGAATGATTTTTTCTAAAGCACTATGCAACCAGATTTTGTTCAAAGAAGAATGTTTTAATTTAAGTGTGTCTCAGTTCTTGAAAGGAGTATGTGCACCTGACTGAAAGATCTACAATCACTATGTTAAGAACAAATATTTAAACTGCGATGCTAGTCATTGTGGTATGATAGCTATATGGGATCCGAATAGCTACAAGATCATATACTTATCATGACACTATGTTTATGGCTCATTACTTCTGATAGACTTGGCATTACACTATGTTGAGCTCAAGTACGAAAATTTTATGAAATAGCAACGTTTATGATTAAGATGTTTTTCAAAGAAAGGGTCTCATAGTTATGATTCTTAAAATGCATTATTCATAAAACACGATATTCATTGCATACATGAGATTTACTTACTATGCATGAGATTTACATACTAGGCGCAAGCTCATCCCATTCTTTTAAAATTTTCAGATGAGTAATAGATTTTTTAGAGGTTGGCTGGCGACAACGGTGGAATCCCTAAATGGCGTTAGGACGTTTTTAATCGACTTTAAGTTTTATTTTCTTGTATTTGGCTTTTAGATTAAAATTAAGTGTTTTTATTTCATAGGTTATTTTGAGTATTAAGTTTTTGTTTCTGATGTTTTAATAAGAGGTTTTTTTTTTAGTTTAAATATTTCTTTTTATTTAAAAAAATTATTACTGGATCTTTTTTCCATTTTATTTTAGAAGATGAATACAAAAATTAAATATTTTCTAGCTTAGGTGCATATCTAAATTAGGGGATGTGACATATATTCTCACGGAAGAACACAAAAATGAAGAAAATACAATCAGATCGTATTCTAATTCTTGTGAAAATTAAAGATTTCAATAAGATACATTAGTCTTCATATCAGATGCACTGTAGCAAAAATACCCAGAAATGAAGATAAAAAAATTCATTTTAGGAAAGACTATCAAAAACACCAAAGGGGTTCAAGGTTATATCTCAGTGAAACTAAAGAGGAATCTCCATTTTTCTACTTCATCATCTCACACTCTATACAAAAGTGAAAATACTTACACTGAAACTTACCTAAAATTAGTAATACCATTTGAAAAAGCAAAAACGAGATCTTTAAGAGATGTTGAAGGTCTTGGGATAGTTGGGTTCATCACAGGATAGTTTTTTGCCTTATCCTTGATCTTAGATCGTGATGGGTATGTCTTGTGTTAGAGCTGACTGGGTTTTTGCAGCTAGTTTATTCTGTCATATAAGGGCTACGAGCTTAGTTCTTTGGTCATCTTAAATAGAGGAGAGAAAATCTGTGCAGCTTTTTTTAACACCCAACCCTTGATTTGCGTTGATCTAATTTGAGTTAGGTTCTTCAAACTTCATTAATGAGTTCTCCTTGTCTCACAGAAGTTGGGCTATCTCTAATTTGAGCCGATCTAATGAAATTTCAGGTTGTGCATTGGTCATTACGTCTCTACAATTTGGGTCAGGGGTGACGAGGTTCTGAGATGGAGTCAAGGGTGATGAGGTTATTAACGTATGGGATCAAGAAGATTAGCTAGGTTCAGCCATTATCATCTCCATGGTCATCTTCTACAACTTGGGGTCTGAATTTGGGAAATTTGGGGTTTGAGAAATTTTTTAGGTTTTAGAAAATTCTTCCCTCTCTATCATTGTTTTCCCTCTTCTATTTTCATGTTTTCCCTCTTCTACTTTCAGATTAGTTTTAGTTCCCCTATAATTAAGTTTCAAGTTCCACTTATCAGATTTAGAATTAATTTTACAAACTAAAGTGTCTATACTTGAAATTTCTTTATAAAATCTAGTTTTTTTAATGATATTATATTTAGAATAATAGTATGTAATATAATAAATTTTTTCATTTGAATATATGACTTTTTAAAATCGTAACCAAAAATGCTACTATAAAAAATCTTAGTGACCGTTTTTTTGAAAATGTTATGGTGATATGCAATAATAGATCTTATTTGTTGTAGTAAAACATAGTCTAAGTTATTATTAGACCGGGAAGAAATTGATTCCTGGATAATCATCTTATGATTTCAATTGTCACGAGACCGAAAGGAGATTAACATATTTTGAGTGCTAAAATAAGGGCTAAACTTAATGAATGCATGAATAGACAAGTTCAATAGGGATATTGACTTGTGTATATATGCATATAATCTCATTTGTTGCTTGGAAGAGGTAATCAGGTTAAACTAATTCCCTTGATTAATGAATTGTGTGAAACTAACTACCAATTGTTTAATATAAGATCTTAGGAAAAATAAGGTGAAGCTAAGTTTCTAGTACATTTGTTCATAAAAGTTTTCATATTTATTTATGTATTTATATTTATAATTTTATTTATTTAATGTTACAGTCAATTAGTTTTGTGGTTAAGATAAAATTAGGTTATGATAATCATGATAATTAGTAAAAAAACAAAAAACCATTCTTACGGGATCAATAACTCTATACTTATAACTTTATTACTTGTACATGACCTATACACTTGCAGTTAATATTTATACACATATGAAATCGTACTAATAACTATATTTTACACACATGAAATCGTACTAATAACTATATTTTTATATGAATTAAACTAATTAAGAATTCATTATGATCTATAGAAACTTATATAATAACTACACTAACCACATAAATATATTCCTATTTTGCATGCAATCTTCGATTTTTAATCCAACAAACTAGACACATAAATCTCCTTCTTGTTTCATTATGATTAACAAATCATATATTTAGTGACTAGTTAAATAGGAGTATTAAGAACATAATTAAAAACTCAACTAGAAAAAATAATTCATAGATTAAATTGAAAGAAAAACTCTAAAGCAGCTACATCGTAGTACTAGAAAAAGAAATTAGTTCATAACTAAACTAAGAAAAATCATAAATGTAGACATAATATTCAAACAGAAAATTAAGAAAAAAAGAAGAAAAACTGCTCTAAGAGAGATCTCTGTCACTACTCTTCTTCACTCTCTTTTTCTTCCATTGGAGATCTTCTCTCGACTGTGACAACCAGTCCTCTCTCCTTATTCTGCTATTATGTTCTCTATTTATTCTGCATGCATATATATATTGTAAAAACACCTCTCCACACCTTTTAAAAACATCTATCGGCCCATTTACTCCAAATAAGTATCTTATTCACTTTTATTATATATATTTTATTAGAGGAATGCTAGTACATTCTCTTTTACACTCTTTTTTGCACTCTCCTAATCTCATTATTTGACACGTGGATTCCACTATGATTTGTTGTATTATTAAAATATTAAATTAGATAATAGAATTCATGTATTAGATAATAAAATAGGAGAATGTAAAAGAGAGTGAGAAGTAGAGTATATTTACCACTTCTCGACTTATTAAACCTTATTCACTATTTTTTTTTAAAAAAAAATTGAGTTTAACTAATGACCATCACTTATTATAAATTTAAAAAAAAAATAACGCGCACACTACCAATACTTGAATCTCTAATCTTTCCAAACGCACGTTACCAATACTTGAATCTCTAATCTTTCCAAACTCATATACACATCGCTCGAGTTTTGGATTAATTCAGCTAGCCCAAGCTAGCACGATTCACCCTTTTAAATCCACACGTTTCGATGCCTATAATATACATGTACATTTATACATGTGAAATGGTATGATATGGACAGACTTCCCAAAATTTATTCGTTTTCTTTTTTTTTTTTTCAATAAAGAAAAAATTCCATTCTTTCTAAAGTCATTAACGTGCAGTCAACTCTCCTCATTCAACACTTTAGTTGGGCTGAGTGGATTAAGATAAATCCAAGTGATAGTTAGGCTAAGGTATTTAGTCAAAGAGGAATAATCCATGCAAATGTGGCCTTCATATCATCTTTCTCTATCTGTTTCAAAAATACCGCTTTTAGACTTCTTTTTCAGCAATGGCTTCTACTCTGCTCAATTTAACTAAATACTACAAATTAGGATCAGGGCTTGCAGACGAATAACAATTTAGCACAAAATGAAGGTGGAAACGTGCGTAAATATTGTATAAATAGCACATCGAAATTCAATGTTATTTTCCTATATTTTTTAAAAAAATATATTTTAAAAAGAATAAAAGTTCAGGTTTATTTTTTGACATTTTCCAATAAAAAAAGGGCCATCAACTAAAATAAGACATTGATTAAGCCAGAGGGATGAAATTGGCCATTCCTATATTTACAGACCCCTTCTCATATATAGTTACTTCCTGACATTCATGAGCTCAAATACTTTTACTTGAAGAATTTAGCAACATGTTAGGTCAATGAGAGCAACTTAAAGCTGGTGCAATCCAGCTCACTCATAGGCTATGACAAATTCTTCAAAAATTATGCTAGGACATTAGATAGAGAATTTTAATTCTTGCACTAAATTTCATTTAACTATATTCAACTTAATTTCCAAACTATAACATTCTGTTTTAAAGAAATACCCAAGCACAAACAATATTCTCACTGTGAACGTATTTGTACATCAAAACTATTAAACCTCATTACATAATAATAATAATTCCTATATTTTTCAAAGAATCGATGCCTCACCGCCTCAACGAAATCTTACACCATCTCGAAAACTTTGTATAAAGTCCTTCCTTTTTTGTATGGAGTAGAACACAGTAAAAGAGTATGTCTATTAACAACTCAAGTTAAAATTGGGTAATTAATGAAAAACTTTGAGGAGACTAGAGTGACCAACAAATCATATAGATGTACCAGATGATCAGGAACTTGTAGCTGTGGCAGGGGAGTTTCAGTTCTTGATTCTTGTCTCGGTATTCTTCTTCTCGAAAGTATCTTACTAGTATGTAATAAATATCAAAATATTAGTGAGACAACGATGAAAGAATTTTTTTTTTTTTTTTGAAGAATAATTACAACCTAATTTAATGTTTTCACATCCTAATTAAGCAAATACACATCGGTTCTGATATCATTAATTTTATCACAACTCAAACTCGAGCTAGTGATAAAAGCATAATTTCTTAAATTTTAAGTTAGTAAATTTATTTTTAAAAATAGTGTAATAGTTTAAATTGTTTTCTTTTTCTTACAAAATTTTCAAAACGACAATCAATAAAAAAAATGACAATCTTAATAAAATTCGTAAAATCATTTATAAGTTAAATTTTATACTTTGAAAATCACTTATTAAGCATAGTGCTACAAAGGTCGAACATTTAAAATTTGAATTATCTTTTTACGATTTCCAAAATATCCTCTAATCACAAAATTAATAATCATGATTTAAAATTCCCTCATACAACTACTTGTAAGTATATTTAAATATGGCTAAATAATTATTGAAGAAAAGGATCTATATCGAGATACGAACCCAAAGGAATAGACATGATAGTGAAGAATAACTCTAGTATTGTACTAGCCAACCAAAAGTCTATCTCACCTCTATAATCCTAAAAGGGAAAAAATAAGAAAGGGTGAGTATTTATATGTTCAGTAGGAATTCAATTACATTTTTGAATGAATACAATTTTTTTCTAAATTTAGATGGTTAGTATTTTTTCCAAATTCATTTTATAAACTAAGTTTACTAAATAATTGATAAAAAATAATCACATATTTAAAACCAAAACCAATACTACATAATTATATATATCATAAATCAATCAAGTATATGAGTGAACTCTCATCCTCCCATCACGGTTTAATAATAACTCTTTACCAGAAGTATCCAGCATCTTAATACTAGGTGTGCTAGCAAAAACCTTACACATGGGCCTACGTCTCTCACTTAGCACTACAGTAACTTACCAACGATCTAAACTACTGCGATACAATAATAGAAATCAAGTGTGTGATCTTATGATATGTGTAACATATAACAGTTCACAATAACTATACATCCAAAATTAAATCTAATCATGTTTTAAAGTCCCACTTAACATTATTCTGGGATTTACTATAACATAAGTAGCACACTGTTATATTGTCTCATAATCACAGTTTAAATATATATATATATATATATATTAATATTGTCCAATTCCAGTATAATCCAATGTTTTTCAACAATTTATCAACTCATCGTGTAAATCACGATTTTTTATAAATCAGTTATAATGAAATTATAAATTAAAACATGTATAAAACTAGGTAATTGAACCCTTACCTTGAGATGGTACCTATACTAAGATAATGATGCTCGAAGAATCACCTGTTGGTCACTTGGCTCCTCATACGGTCATTTCGAAATTCTCATAAACTCACTTTAAGAAGTAACTTTTCTAATGGAGGCTCAAATTGAAAATCGACATTACTACTGAATTTCTAGCACCTAAAATAGCTAGGCTAGACATATAATTTGTTAAATTTAGGTCTCTGAGACCTAGCCTATGACATGCAAAATGACATTATTCACAAGCCTTATATTTTGATTTTTGTGCCATTTCGAAACATGCTAATATTTTATATCAAAGTTCGTCCTTCGACCTCATTGGGTATAAATTTGAAATCAGAATTTAGTTTCAAAGTCCTAAGCCTTAAATAGGCTTTAAATCTGATAATTACAAAAATTTCTATTTTTAGAATTAATTTGTAAAGCTTTTACTTTTCAATAAAAAACTAACACACTTCCAGATATCATTTCAATGCCCAACAATCAATCTGATTCATGATTTTTCGTCCACTATTACGCCATATAATCATTTCGGACAAAATAATTATCTAACAAAAATAATTATAAAAATGCCACAAAATAATTTAAAAAATGGCCAAATCGGATGAAATCTTATTAGTGATGAGTTGATGACCGAGACTGGTCAAACAAGATCGACAGTGACAAAACAAAGCTTCAAGTGCTAGTGGTGTGCAGAGAAGACATCAGGTGGCAGTCTGGTGACCGAAAAACACCGTGGAAGGTAATACTTTCGCGGAAGTTTAGCACCGTATATGGCTCGCGATGATGAGCACGAGTAGGTGCATGGCTAGTGGGGAGGAGTGGTGTGCTAGCAGCGGTCGTTGGCAAAGCTTTGGCTCTTAGATTTTGAGAGGAATCTAAGGGTTTTCCCGCGCGGGGGGGGGGGGGGGGGGGGGGAAGGGATTTCTGAGGATTTAAAGGCAAATGTCAGTAAAGTAAGACATAGCAGCTCACAGTTTAATGGGCACTATTTGACTTAATTGCACATTAGACTAGCTAGTTTTTGAAAATTCCTTTCATTTATGCCCTCTCGTAATTGCAATTTAGTCCTCGATTTCAAATTATTTTTACACTTAAGCTCGAATGAACCTAGACTTAGTTGTGTCCATATTCATTTCAGATATTTTGATTTAATTCATCCAAAAATTTGAATTTGCTAAACTACTATTAGCCTGAAAATTATCTTTTTGCCCTTATTTAAAATCAAATTTTACAAGAATAGTGCTATCCTTCCTTAAAAGTATGCCAACTTTGGATTGAGATAAATATTTCATTTTCTAAAATTATTGTATTTGAATGTGATAACTTATCACATTTAAAAGTACGAGATTACTAGTCAAACAGTTCAACATTTTTGGGTTCACGTTCCACTCCACATTTCAATTATAATAGGTCTCATGTTTTAACACTTTTTTTTCTTTTTACATTTAAATTAAATTAATTTTTTTTTCATATAATAGAATTTTATGTTTTAAAGTAATTTATAATATATTTTATGAAATAAAAGATAATTTTAATACAATTCAAGACTACAAATATAAGTTAAGCATATTCCAATTTAATGTCATTTATTTTATTTTAATCAAATCCAGTCTATCTCTGATAACATTTATCTGAATTAATGATTGATTCTCTTTATTGTTCTAATTTAGAATATAGTTAAAAACCCAAGAGAACGTACAAAAATCATACAACACATACCAAGAACACCCATATTTAACGTGGTTCATATCTATTGCTAATGTCTGCAAATAGAACCCAGCAGAAAAACTTCTTTTATTGAAAAAATACAACCCTAAGATTTGAACTTACCAAGTTAAGTCTAGAGCCTTCTTCTACGTTTTCTCTCTCTCCCAAATTTTGGCTCTCATTGATTGACTTTGGTTTGAATATTGCTCTCTCAATAATGCCCCTTAGACTACATACATGCAATAGTTTCTTCTCCCAATCCTAGTAGAAATATATTACTTTCTTACAAATTAATAATTGTAGAAATATTAATTCCGCTAGTCCTATTATCCACACAACAAGAAACCTAATAATTATGGATATGCCACCTTAACGTAATATAATAAAATGGAGATAAGTATATCTTATGCCACCTTAACGTAATATAATAAAATGGAGATAAGTATAAACTTTTAGGTGCGTGTTAACTGAATTAATATTCGAACTCATATAAATATACTCTTCTTTCAAACTCGTAAAATATAATCTTCCTTGTTTGCTTAGTCTTTGTCATGTTTTTGCTTAATTAATTAACCCCTCCTTAATTTGGATGTTTACCCAGCAAGCTAAGCATCAATGATTTCATAGCACAATTTTAATCAAATAAAACTTCGCATCTGATTTGCCAAACTAAAAAGATATATTTTGCATTCTTAAAAACAAACTGTCAAAACTAATTATATTAATTTCACCAAAATACAGAGAGCAAGGTATTTTATGTTTTTCCTCATAAATTATTCTAAGTGTCAAAAAAGATTAAAGACGGTGGTATTTAAAGATTCTTCTTCATCAAATAAATAGCCTAATGCATCTCAAAAAAAAAAAATAATAATAGCCCAATGGTCGGATTGGGGGCATCCATTTTACTTTACACAATAGCAATTAACATTTCCAACATTATTTTTCCAAAGGTCAAGAATTTCACGCTGGGACTTTTTAAGGTTTTCTTCTATATATATCATGGCCTATAATCACAGTTCTGAAAAAGACCAACAAAGAAGAGAACAATATTGTACATGATAAAAACGATTTAAAGCAAAGGGGGTGGATTCAAGCATATAATCTTTTTCTAACATTCTTATGTCTTTTATTTTAAGAAGAAATCTTTACAGGGTTTCTAATGAATATTGGAAAGAAGCAAAATGTTCCAATAGCTATACGCATTTGTCTCATTCCGGATAGAACAAAAGTCGAAGAAAGTAAGCTTGAATATGAAAACACCTCTTTAACTTTTGTGAAGCACACGATGTAATGCAGTTTTTATTATTATTACCATTTTTTTTAAGATACAAATTTTACACAGAATATCAATTCAGCCGTTGAGTTTATTTAATTTTGAATCATATCAACATTTTTTTTTCACTTCTTTTTTTTTTTCCTCCCTATTTACTCCTCTCTAATCTCTTCATCCACTAGTGGTCCAATTACCTCCTCACACAAGTGAGTTTGGTTGAGTGATATGGGGGAAAAAATCGTTATTTGTTTGGTAATTGGTCTTTTAAACATGAGAATAGCTATTCTAATAGAACGATTTCCCCTCATTTTGGTGGAATGAGAAAATCTCATTCCTTAGTTTGGGGCCTTTGGGCCATTTCTTAGATGGAAGAAAAGCCTACTTCGTTTTTTTAATTGGAAGAAAAGCCTATTTCATTCTATAGTTAGGCTTACCTAGTTAACTTATTTCTCTTTATCATCTTTCTTAAATGTCTCTCTTTGTTATCTCCAATGTATTACTACTGATATATTATTTGACACAAAAAATGGAAATACACCAAATTCAAATTTTTTACTCCACTGCACAATGCTATTCAAAATGCTCTATTTTACTTTTTATTTTTCAAATTTAATAAGTTAGTTTTGTAATTGGTTGAGTATTTAAAAAATGAATTGATTAAGCACTGTTGAAAGTGTATTAGTAAGTGATAGAATATTGGAAAATGAGATGTTAAATATTTTAATAGTACTAAAATAACATTTCACAATTAAAAAGTTAAAATTGCATTAAATGTCAATTTTGCGTTATGCTATACGTAAAGTTATATTTAACACCGTGCAAATTTAGCACAATGAATAACATTGCACTGGAAAACGACTTTTGTGAGAGGATCTCTAATGCAATGCCATTTTAACGTATAACACAAAACTCTTACTTATTTGGTCACTTAAAAAGATCAAAGTACCATTACGAAAATATTATAGATAATTCTTAAATTTAACACACGTCTAAACTTACCCTTACTATATTTCACTTGGTGAAATTTGTCATTCTCATCAATTCTTCCAGTTAATGACAGACGAGGATCGTATTTTAGAGCTAATCAAACTATAAAGCTCATTATAATTTTTTTTTTTCAAAAAAAAATCAAATTCAATGGGGCTTTCCTATATTTCAAAAGAACAAATGCAGAGTTATTTTATGACATTTTCCTATAAGAAAGGGCAATCAACTAAATAAAAAATAAGATGTTGATTAAACCCGGGGGATGAAATTCATATAATAGTTGCTTTTACTTGAAATGTTCAGCAATATGTTTGAATGAGAACAAGTTAAAGCTGGTGAAATCAAGCTCACTCATAGGCTGTGACAAATTCTTCAAAAATTATGCTAAGATATTAGGCAGAGACAATGCAATTTTTTCAGTGAATTTCATTAAACAACTATATTCAGCTTAATTTCCAAACTATAACATTCTGTTTTAAAGGAATATCTGAGACCTGACAATATTAACACTGAATATATTTGTACATCAAATCTATTTAACCTGACACATCAAGCAGTTCAGTTCTTTCTCCAGCCCCCCCAACAAAGAAAAATGTTCCTATATCTAGGAATGAATTGATACCTCACCCCTCAACCAAGTCTTACAACTCGAAAAACCTTGTATAAAGTTCTCCCTTTTTTGTATGGAGTAGAACACAGTAAATGAATACGTCTATCTGACTATTAACAACTCGAGTCGAAATTCTGGTAATTGGTGAAAAACATTTGAGGAAACCAGAGTGTGACCAAGAAAACAGGAAACAGAAATATTCACAAAGATTTGGCTTTCACGCGGCCACTAAATTCTTGAACTCGAGTATTCCGATTAGAAAGGTCCAGCAATTGCAAATTTGGAATGGGGCAGGGCTTTGTGTGAGGTTGCTCTTCACTGGATATCGGAGGTGGCGACACTTGTTGCTGCGTAGCTTGGACCGCTGCTGTTCCTGCATTGAATTTTAGAAAATGAATCTTTATTTGGACACACAAGACAAGTTTGAAGTGAGAATCATAGATGATTGGAACATAAAAGAAAATTCAAACTTAAGGTAGTTCATATAATATTATCATTGTTGTTTTATTCATACTATTAGTATATGCTAAATTCCCCATTATGAAGGTCCGAATTTAAAATGTACTTTATCTAAGGTAAGTTTAGTGAACACATTATTTTGCATGGTAAAAGAAAATTTTATCAATTTTAATGTCTAGTTTTCTCTAAGGATATTTTGCATGGTAAAAGGAAATTTTATCAATTTTAATGTCTAGTTTTCTCTAAGGATACATAGTTATACCATGAAAAGATTGTAATGAATTTTGGATCATCATCACGAATATAGGTGATATGTATAGACCAAAAAAAGATGGAGAAGAAAACCCCCCAATTCCCATAAATTTAGTTGGAGCACTTGTCATTAACAAAATAACACCGAGAATACCTTGGTGCTTTGGAGACTGAGCCTGATGCGGAAACACAACTGGGTATGCAAATGGCATTGGGATAGTTGTCGGACTCGGAAACAACTCCTACAATATCCGTGTAAAAGATAATCAAGAACTTGGAGAAATAGAAGAGTACAATTATTTATCGAAAAAGAAAAAAGAAAAAAGGGAGATGAGTGAGCGAAGGCTGTCCTTAACATGAAGGTTGTCCACACACTCAGTGCTATACAAAACATTCTCCTTAGTGTAATCTTATCATTGATAACCATAATCACCTTGATGCAGAACAAGATAATATTAGACAATTTGCTTTTGTCATTATTTTATTAATTGTTTAACCTTTAGTACTCCTATTATGTTTTAGATTCTTAGAATTCGTTTCCTTGTTGATTTAAGATTTGTTACTCGTCTCCAAAAGCAAAAAAAAAAAAAAAAGATTTGTTACTTGTCAGCTTGTTTATGAAATTATAGATCGTTCAGATTTCCTCCATCTATACCTTTCTCTCTATCCTGTATATTTTATTTCCCTAGATTCCCCTCTCCCTCTCTCTGTTCTCTCTTCTTCCTCTTTCTACCTTCTCTTTTTCTACGCTACCTTCACTTGTTCTATCTATAGATTCTGCTTAGCTTCTACTCTTTAATCATCCTCAAAAGAAGCTACAGGACGGCAAGCAACATGCTAAAACTTAGTTCTTACAGAATGAGAATTCGGATGCACAATGCCTGGTCCCATCTGACTAGGATATTGGCCAAGATAAGTCTGCATAGGATATTGGCCAAGATAAGTCTGCATAGGATATTGGCCAGCATGAGGCTGCATAGGATATTGGCCAGCGTGAGGCTGCATAGGATATTGGCCATCATCAGGCTGCATAGGATATTGGTCATAATCAGGCTGCATAGGATATTGGTCATAATCAGGCTGCATTGGGTATTGGCCAGCATGAGCCTGAAAAGCATATTGGCCAGCATGAACCTGAAAAGCATATTGGCCAGCATGAGGCTGCATAGGATACTGACCAGCATGAGGCTGCATAGGATATTGGCCAACATGAGGCTGCATAGGATACTGGCCAGCATGAGGCTGCATAGGATACTGGCCAGCAAGAGGCTGCATAGGATACAGGCCAGCATGAGGCTGCATAGGATATTGGTCATCATATTGGCCATCGTGAGCCTGCATTGGATATTGGTCAGCATGAGGCCGCATAGTATATTGGCCATCATGAGCCTGCATTGGATATTGACCAGCATAAATACGTCTACGTGGCCGCATCCTGCTTCTCCCATGTCCAACAATCTATAGAAGAAAGAAACAAGAATAATAACCACAGACAACTCAGCCAAACAATTTTTTAAATAATAAATAGCCAAGAATAATTCAAATCCATGTTGTATAGTCATTATCTGCAGTTCCATTTCCAAAAGGGAGTTTCAAGTATGAACACCACGCACAGGAATTCAATATCCAATGATACTTACAGGTGGTGGTAAAAACTGAGAAGTAGCGGCAACATTTCCAGGTGGAAAATTATCGTGGGGAAGACTCTGAACAGGCCTAGATGAATGAGATCCAACAGGGCTTAATCCAACCCCCGACTGAACAGCAGGGACAAGTGCCACAGAAGAATGGTTTGGCATATAACAACCCGTGCCAGCAACTGTTTGTACCGCAGGCAAAGAAGCTGCAGATTCTGAATCCATAAAAGATGTAGTGA
Organism: Parasponia andersonii; assembly: GCA_002914805.1. Classification (NCBI taxonomy): domain Eukaryota; kingdom Viridiplantae; phylum Streptophyta; class Magnoliopsida; order Rosales; family Cannabaceae; genus Trema; species Trema andersonii. Next base: position 1,026,887 of record JXTB01000090.1, read on the forward strand.
ACACTTTTGCATCTGGGTCGAGTTTAACTTCCTATAATAAAAAAGCCAACGATATAATGAAGTCTTCTCTCAAGAAGACCAAAAAAAAAAAGAAAAGATATTCTGAACTCAATTACAGAACATATAGTAATTAAAATAAAATAAGAAGAATTCAAGAATAACATACTATAATAAGATTATTGCATCACCATTTTACACTTCTACTAACTACTGTTAATTTTAGAAACCAAACCAATATGGCCACCTCAAGAAAAAAAAAATATAAATAAAAAAATATTTCTTCAATTTATCAATAAAAATCATGTTACTCACCTTAGGACTCCTATTATTAGATTGTGAAAAATGAGGTGAAAGTGCTTCAGTTGATGTCGCTACTGATTTAGAACAGGACTCTGAGGTAACATCCACAACAGGACTTGTCGAAGTTGAGACACTTGATGAAACAACATAGGGAGAATCATCTGCGGAAGTTGTTTTTTGAGAAAAATGGTTTTCCATTTTTCGTGGTGGAGAATGATTAGAAGATACTCTAGAATGCAGTAGCTTTTCTGTCATAGCTGTCGGTCTCACACTTTCTGGTTTTATCTGGGTGACACCAGTGTCTGCTGCATGTCAAGTATCAAACAATTTAAGGACAAGTTTTACTTGGATGAACAGGTATGCACAGCATATAAAGTATCTAAAAGATCATTTAAAAAAAAGGTACAAGAAACTTCAATGGATAATAAAATATCACAGAGCTTGAACAAGCAAAAGTATGATTCTTCCATCAGAAGATGATTGGTTTAATAAAATATGTCTGGCAAAGAAAAATATCCTAAAAGAATGCATCGCCAAAAGTGTAGACTCTGTGATGTTGAAAGAATATATCGATTGAATGTTGCCAAACTGCTAGATTTATATATGGTCCTTGTTGAGTAATTGGTAAACACGGCAAAATAGAAGCAAATAGAAAAACTCATCGAAATCAAGTTTCTCAATATTACCCTTTTTGTCAATATATATACATACATATTATATATATAAACTGCTGCTTTCCACCTACTATTGCCCTCAAAAATTGCTTTAGAAGGAATTCTTTACTAATATAAAGAAAAAAAAACTAGAAAAAATTTGATTTCTATATCTAAAGAGAAGACAAGCAAACAATTTTATGTGCTGAAACAAGTGGCATGGATATCGACTTACAGCTTGAACTTGTGCCTAAAACTTTAATAGCCTGCAAAAAAAATTCAGAAATTATAAACACAAGATAGATCATACTGGTAGAATACATCTATAATGCTGAGTTAACTAAAATACTCTGCACATACATTTTCTTCCTCAGGAAACTCTAATTCTTTTTCATCATCATTCTTGTCCTCTTGCAACTCATCATTTCCATGTTGTCTGTCAAAATTTGAGTATAAGCAAATAAACAAACGGAAAGACTAAGGTAGTAAATAAACAAACAGAAAGACTAGGGTAATATTGAACACGGACACATGATATGTGACTTGAACAGGACCATTATTTCTGTCCAACATGAATAGAAGGAATTGCCACATAAGAAATATATGTTTAAATTCCAATATATGAGCACTATAGATGTCGGTGTTGAGGCTCAGAAGGTTAACACCCAACTTCCCATGAAAAATAATATGGAAGAGAAATTAAAGGCTAATTATACCTCCCATCAACTGCAGCACCAGAGGTTTCTTTAATCTGCATCAAGGAAAAAAGGATAATAAAAGGACTTAGGGATAATTCATATAAAGTTGTAAGCATTGTCTACATCAATTTTCTCTTTTCAATTTTACTCCATACACTGGAAGAGATGGGTTGTTTGGAAGCTGGCAGAGGAACAAGATTACCGCAAGGACTCTAATTGCTTTAAAGATTTTTATTTTATTTTATTTTTTTGCCTTGCATTTTCCAAAGCATTTCTAGCGAGAGGACCAAAGCTTCTGCAAGCAAGATGCAATTAATGGATGGGATGCAAGTAGTTTTCTGACTTCCAGCCCATTTCCTTACTTCCAAATTTGTGATGTTTCTCCTTACATTCATCCTGATGGATAGACTTGCTGAGAGTTTTCAGAGTATGCATTCTCATTTTCCGTATTTGTATTTAGATTTTCCAGTCTGGTCATTTTTTCAAAAGAAATGTGACATAATAAACATATGATGTGAGGAAACAAAGAAATCAGTAAATTATAAGATTAAAATGACTAGGTACAGAAAAGAAATTACCTCTCGAAAATTTCTCCCTTCCTTCCTAGCATTTGTGGGGACTAAACCCTGAGAAAGTTCATTCTTACTTTGCACTGAGCTCCTGCTTTAATAAGTAAAATTTATTATACAGCATACATAACTTAAATAAGTGTTAAAGGCAAAAATGTTATATAATAGTCATAGAGCAATGGAAAAATAGCTAAAAACTCATTAAGTAACCAGCCAGAAACAATGTAAATAGAATTTTTTAAATGCAATATATACAACCAAATGCAAAAAGGTAAGTGATTTTACGAACTTTATAGATAGGAAAGTCGATCGGCAACAAAGACAAAGGCTAAGCACCTCTTTCTCTCTTTTACAAGCACAAGTTCGAGACTACTACTAGAGACCGCATATCAAATTTAAAGGCCAGAAGTACAAACCCAATACATCATTTTCATTTATGAAACTCAAAATACCAACATAAAGATACAATAAAATCCTACATGGATTGGTAACGAGCAACAACTACATGGTCTTTGTCAGAAAGAAAGAAAGAAAGCATCAATCAGAAAAGGACCCATGAATTCTCTGACTAAGGCAATGACGCTCTGCAGTGTTGGATTAAAAGGGTATGAAGAGAACATACACTATAAACGGCATGGTATGCTGATAAAATATATGTCCTACTAATCCAACAAGACACAATACCTTATTTGTTCAATATTCTTCATACTCGCAGCCGACTTGACGGATTCCCCATCATCAATCAATGGACATTCTTCAGAAAGAAAAGAATCCACAACAGCTTTGGCATTGTTACCAGCCAGATTGCGAGCACAACCATCATCTGAGAACTTAACTCCCTGAATAGCATCAAAAAAGCCATATATTATTACAAATCAGGCTGATTGTTCAGAAAAGTTCTCAAGAAAGAAACGAATGACACAAATTGTATACCTTTGCAACAATTTGTACAAGGTCTCTTGAAAGAATTACAAGTGTTTCAACCACTACATCATCTGCTATATTTGAATCGCCTTTTCCCTTATTAGTCATTCTCGCTTTCTTCAAGACAATATCTAGTAGAATAACATCAAAAGAATTTTGTTCACGAATCAATGGGAAGAGCATTTATCCCAAAACTACAGTAACAGATAGATATAACATATATGTGTGTATATATAGGTTCATAAAGAATGAAGATCGGATTTCCTCAACAAAACAAGAACCATTCCCAACTTCCAAACGGTAAACCCTCTCTTCTTTAACACTCTTTTCATCATACACCATTTTCTCAAATGATTATGAAAAATAAGCAGAAAGAAAATCAATTAGCATAATAAGCAAAACCCAGATCAGAATCTTATCTAATAAAAAAAACCCACCTAATCACTCAAAA
>JXTB01000090.1:1031607-1080758 GCA_002914805.1 Parasponia andersonii
TACTACTTTTCTTTTTGTAGATATATATTTTATTATTTTCCTATGCAAGTACAATTTAGCTCTAACGACCGGCAAAAACCAAAGATAAAAACCTTAAAAGTATAGGGACAAAATGGTAATTCAATAAAAGCTCTCTCTCTCTCTCTCTGTGTATTCATCCCAAACCCCTAAACCCAAGACGCCAAAACCCCCAATTTCTGGTAAAACCCTAGAGTCTTCTTCTTCCTCTTCGAGAATCACCATGAGAAAGCCCAAATCGAAGCTCATCCGCAAGCAAAATCGGCTCTCCGAGGTCAAGGAGATCGAGCTTCTGAACTCATGGATCGAATCCCAGAAACCCGAATCCGGGTCCAACCCATTGGCTCTCCCTCCCTTACCCTCCGGTGCGCCCATTGGCCGAGTCGACGACGGAACGACGCCGTACTCGCGTTACTCGGGCGTCACCGTGTTCAAACAGTTGCCCATCTCTCAGAAGACCAAGGATGGTTTGAGGGAGTCGAAGTACGTGAAGATGACCGAGATTCAGAGGGCGTCTTTGCCTCACGCTCTCTACGGGAGGGACATTCTCGGTGCGGCGAAGACCGGGTCGGGGAAAACGCTTGCGTTTATTATACCGGTGAGTCAAAGTTTCGGACATAAGTTGGGTTTTTTTTCTTTTGTTGTTTAAGTTTTTAGTGTTTGAATTTTCAGAATTGAGGGCGTTTTTACTAGTACGTAATGAAAAGAACTGTAGCGATAAAGGTTTTAGAGAGTCATGAGGAAGAATATGACATGGGTTGTGGTTCATTTCTTTCGATTTCCCCGATTGTGCGGGGCGTTGGTAAACACGTGAATGGATGGGAAAGGAAACGCTATTCATTACGGATTATAAATATGGCCTACTTTCTGGATTATATTTGTTATTTATGAAGTTTATATTGCTGCCAGATTGTTAGAGAGGAGTTACTTGTAAGCTTCGATTAATCCATTTAGAACCGAGTATTGGCTTATCTGAGTGCATTCATGGGGATTCAGTACCGGGGTAGAGACAGTGGTTTACTTGTTTAGGCTCTTTCATTTTAAGGGTGAGCTCTTAACTTTAACCGGCAAGGAAAAACCCTTGAGAAACCACCAGAACCCAAATATTGCAGCCTAAATTGTTTATTTCCTTAGTGGAGCACAGAACAAGATTAAGTTAAAATAGTTGCATTTCCTTAGTGATCTCATGTTTACTTTATGGAATCTCTCACCTTCTTTAGATTAGCTAAAATGGAAAACCTTAATCTTTCTTCTCCATGTAAACTAACTTGGCATCTTAGAAAGACATGACAATTGATAAACCCATTGCCTGTTTGATACTTCATTTGTCTTCCGAAGTTGCCAAGTTAGTTTACTGGGAGAAACCTAGTCCTTCTCCTTACCTTACTCCCACCCTATTGAACTGCCTCTTCTTTCATGTATACAGTAAGACCATGATTTTCGTTTTTTTCCCTGAACATAGTATGAAAGTAGCTACAGGGAAGTATATTCCCCCTCATTTCCTGGTCTTTCAAATATGGAAGTTCACCTGAAATGTAATATGTTATTCACATCCTATTCATTCTTTGTTTCGATCATCTTCTTTAAGCCCTTTTTCCATGCTTAAGAAATTAGCATTGTTCCATTGTTCTATAACTCTGTTTATTTCAGGTTTTGGAGAAACTGTACCGAGAGAGATATAACCGTGAGGACGGAGTAGGCAGCATTATTCTGTCTCCCACAAGGGAATTAGCTAGTCAAACTTTTGATGTATTAAGATCAGTTGGAAGGCACCATAACTTTAGTGCTGGTCTTCTAATTGGTGGTCACAAAGATGTAGACACGGAGAAAGAGCGTGTGAATGAGATGAACATATTAGTCTGCACTCCTGGTCGTCTTCTACAACACATGGATCAGACTGTAAATTTTGATTGTTCACAACTTCAGGTCTTAAATTTGTTATTGCTTTTTATAGCTACATTCAGGTCGTAAATTACAGGGGTATCTTATGATAATTTCCCATTTCCGTTGGCTACGAGATTTTATTCTTCTCAGAGAGATCCTCTTTCTCCTTCCGCCTTTCTTGTTGTAGATGCTCCATTTTTCTGTTGCTAATTTTTGGGAGAACTTTCCTGGCCAGGGAACAGGTTTTGGTCCTTGATGAGGCAGATCGCATTCTTGACGTGGGCTTTAAGAATACACTAAATGCAATCATTTCGCAGCTACCCAAGAGAAGACAAACCTTTCTCTTCTCGGCAACTCAAACAAAATCTGTTCAAGACCTTGCAAGACTGAGTTTGAAGGATCCAGAGTATCTCAGTGTCCATGAGGAGTCTGTTACAGCCACTCCCACAAGTTTGGAGCAACGTGCAACTATTGTTCGTCTAGACCAAAAGTTAGACATGTTGTGGAGTTTCATAAAGTCAAATCTTAATTCAAAGATTTTAGTGTTTCTCTCTAGCCGCAAACAGGTTATTTTGGCACCTTACTTTATCAGTGATTGCTTTTTGGGTGTTATGTTATCTGTCTTTCGTTAAAAGCTCCAAGAAAATCTCTTCATTTTTTCCCTCCTAGTCCCTACCGCGAAGTATGCTGCAATTGCTTTCACTTATCTCAAATAAGAGTTTATACTTAATTGTCCCTACTGCGAAGTATGCTGCAATTGCTTTCACTTATCTCAAATAGGAGTTTCACTTTTCTTTCTCTTTCTTCTTTTTATTTGCTCCTTGCTTTTGTTTTATTTGTATATTTACACACATGTTCGTATATATGTTTGCTGCCACTGCTTAAATAATTCATTAGAAAGAGAAGTTCCTTGTTCGCAGTGGTATGTGATACTATTACAATTATTTCGGATTTGCTTTCATGTCTTTGTTGCTCTTTTCATCTTCTTTTGACTACTTTTTCAGGTAACATTCGTCTTTGAAGCATTCAAAAAGCTCCGTCCTGGAATACCCTTGAAGTGTCTTCATGGAAAGATGAAGCAGATAAAAAGAATGGCTATATACTCACATTTCTGTGAGGAAAAACAATCAGTTCTATTCTGCACTGATGTAGGTTCGAGAGGTCTTGATTTTAATAAGGCCGTTCACTGGGTTGTTCAGGTGAGGAATTGGTCCTTCAAACAGAATTTTGCTATTAAAAAAGTAAAATGTATTTGTTCTGACTTGGATCTAAGATGTTTTTGTTGTGCATAGGTGGATTGCCCAGATGACATAAAAACATACATTCACAGAGTTGGTCGAACAGCTCGCTATGATTCTAGTGGGAAATCAGTTTTGTTTCTTATGCCCTCAGAAATTAAAATGCTTGAGAAATTACGAGACGAAAAAATACCCGTACGGACTTATAAGGTAGGCATACATATATATTGACCATCCATAAGCTCTTATGATTTTAACTTTTTAGTTCACATAGTTTGTATTCCCATGTTAAATTTGCCGATAATCTGATTTTTAGGTAAAACCAGAAAGATTGCAACCAGTTTCTGGTTTGCTGGCAGCATTGCTAGTCAAGCATCCAGACTTGCAATATAAAGCTCAAAGGGCTGTTTCCACTTACGTACGGTCTATTCATAAAAACAAGGACAAAGAGATTTTTGATGTCACTAAACTGCCCATTGATCAGTTTTCAGCGTCACTTGGTCTTCCATTAACGCCGAAACTTCGTTTTCTTAATCAAAAAATCAAGAGAGAGAAAATGTCAGGAAAAGCTTCCTTTCTTGAACCAGAAGATTCCAGTGATGAGGATGAATTGGAACTTCCTGGAGAAGAACTTGATATTGGTGATTTCAAGACAAAGAAAGTGGACGAAGTTGTGCATCTTGGAGAGAACAGCACAAATAAGGATGGTTCAGAAAGCAAAACCCCAGACATTGTGTAAGTCACTTCCTACCTAGATTTCTTTCTTTTTTTTTTTGGCCAGTGCATATGGAACTTTAAAGGAGCTTTGAACAAATGATAGATCCAATAATCTCAAAATGGCTGTTTTTTGCAGCAAAATGGACCCCATAAAGTTTGATAACCATAGATGCACAGCAAATTCTATTATAATCTTTTATATCACTCGCTAACTATTTATGCCATTGTTAAACTCTTAAAGATTTTACCAATGCAATTTGAGTGTATCATATCGTTTTCCTCCTTGTAGACTGGCAACTCGAGTTTTGAAGAAAAAGAAGTTGAAAATCAACGTCCATCGACCGGTGGGAACTAGGGTTGTCTTTGATGAGGAAGGCAACACACTACCTCCACTTGCTAGGGTAGCTAACATGAAGAGTTGCGGTGATTCCGACCTGCTCGATCAAGGTTGTAAAGTCGCTCTGAAAATTCTCATTGTCAATAATCTTCCACAGTGAAACTTAGATTTAGTCTTACTTTCCTCGACAAATACATGTGTCACTTTAAGAAGTTATTGCTTAAATCTGCCACTTCTCTCTAATTTGGATGGAAGGTAAAGGCTTGGTTAATGTGCTCGTTCCCAGCTGCTTTATAACACACGAATATATATTGCTCTTGTTTCAGACAAAAAAGAAGAGTTCTACAGAAAGTTGAGGGAAGAGATGAAGGTGGCAGACAAGGAAGACAAGCTGCTCGAACGCCAGCGTCTCCAGGAAAAGAGAATGAAATTGAAGATGAAGAGAAAGAAGGGTAAAATGGAAGAAGATGGTGACGAGGAGGACCTTTCATACTCTGAAGAAGAGGAATCCGGGAAGAATGCCCCTAAAAGACTAAAGATTTACTTTAATAGCAATAGTGATGGAGAAGAAAATGGGGATAAAGCAAGTTTTAAGGCCGACTCAGTATCTCTAGCGGAGCAAGAAGCTCTGGCCCTCAAATTGTTAGGTTCCATGCACTAAATTTAAGTTAAACAGGGATTGGTAACTTCTATGCCTGCCCAAGAAATTTTGTCAACATATTCAATTTCTTAGTTCCGTTTTTCACAACTCGAAGTTTGTCAATATATTAAAATATTAGTTCAAGTTTTTACAATTAATAACAAAGCACTTTTCTTTTGCCAAAATTTAGTCTTCCTCTAGCACAATAGAAAGGTGAGTGTTCAAGTTTGCTCTCACTAAATTTGGGTTTCATTCCTCACAGAGGCCTTGAATGTTCGAGTTTTCTGCTACAAAAGGGTGCCCTACAAAAAGGTGCCGGGTTGTAGGACGTAATTCTGAAATTTTCTTGACATTAATTTGGCAGATTTTCTGCTATAATATATATTAACTGATATTATTTATGTTCTCATTAACATACATTATGCTAGGTATGCATCAAACTTTAGTTTCAATCACTTTGAAAGTGTCATTTGCATATTTTATCATAACCAATTAATTTGGGCAATGTTCTACACAATAATTAACTTTGCATACAACATAACCAATAAAGGAACACCTCCCATAGGGAGACTTGCTCATGTTGGGAATCAAAAGTGATCACTTAAAGAAACAATCTACTCCCTTTTATTCAAATTGTATATTTCTCATTTTCAACCATATCAAAAGATAATGAATTAAGTTGATCACGTTTCCATCTAAATTCGACTTCGCACCGAAAGCTCACGCTTCATTTGGTCCCTCAAACTCTTCTTAGTAACTTGTTAGATGCTGTTCGAGGAAACTCTGGAACAATCTTTGCAAAGCTCACCTGTTAATCCAAATTAAAATTTTTGGAAAATCACACAAGATGAGGCAAATAAAAGAAGAAACCAAGCAATATAGACAAAACCAAGCTTCTATAACCCTATTATATTTCTTGGTATACTATATACCAGCAGTGACTTAAACCCTTAATAATTTCAAATTGTTAATTGCGGTTCCTTGGCATTTAGTTATATGAAAAAATATTTGAGAGTCAAACCTTAAACAATGGATTAATGTTGCTTTGAATGGCTTTTGAGAATTTTGTCCTAAGCTTTTCTGCTTCAGAGTTATGTCCATTTTTTAGTACCACAAATATAACCAGTTGTTCTGGACCACCAACTGGGGTGATGCTAACTGTTGCCGTCTCCAAGACGCTTTCATCAGCCCGGTCACATGCACACTTAATTTCAATAGAACTTGTCTACATATCACGAACAGTGTTGATGTATACAAAATAAGTTGAGGGGCTCAAATTAAAGAGAGGAATGATCAAAAGAGGTTAAGCTCAATCAGACTACACCATGCACTATAATTTGTATAGTGAAAGAAACATTTTTATGTAGATCCACCATAAATGAAATTCTTTTGATTCCCTAGATCTTTGAATTATTTCAGAATGCTTCATCATCATTCTTAGTAAAAGAAGCTTAATGAATGTCATACCTTAATGCCACCAAGGTTCATGGTGTCATCAGCTCTGCCGTGTACAATGAAAAAGCCTCCAACAGTTCTCTTGAGGATGTCTCCACGTCTCCTGAGGCACTGCCAATTCATTTTACAAGTTGAAAGAGATTCTTATAACACCCATGTTTACGATGCTTATTAGGAAAGAAATTCTAGCAGAAACTTGACAAAGAATTGCTCCACTTCAGATAGATATAACAGATAGTTTGGTATTGGTTATATTTTGGACCTTAATGTACAATATAAGGAAAATGGGGAGAGAGGAAGATTCAACAGATGACATGAGCATTAATTATTCTCAGCAAGTAGACATCTTAGCAGAAACTTAACAAAGAATTACTCTTCTTTAAATGTGCGATTAAATTTATGTTATTTTCATCTGTTATATTATTTGGAACATAACATTCCGCATCAATGTTAAAATTATCATATCATAACAAAGACAAAACATAAATGCAACTACACAAATTTAAAGAGCTATGTCTCTCTGTAAGGATGTAAAAAGGGTTAGTTCTAAGAATACCATTCCTTTGCATAGAGGCATTCCCTTAAAGTAAACATCTTCATGATTGGCATTAACCAACCTATCAGCTGCTCCCAAGTATAGTGGGAATAGGCCATATCAGTTGCTCCCGAGTATAGTGGGAATAGGCCTACTTCACCTGTACAAGCTTGCTCGTCTGGCTGTCATTTTGGTCAAAGAACAAAAATCAAATTCATAAAGGAACATATTTTAAATTTATCAGTTAATTGACTTCGCAAATTTACATCAAGCCTAGACCCAAGAGTCAATTATTTCTAGAAGGATATAGTGGAATACGATGTGATCGTCACATGCAGGTGACTGGACTTTTTTCAAAAAAGATAGTAAATATGTTCTTACATAGGGACTTCCTTGAATGTAAGATGATGCAAGCTCTGTCCCTCCACAACATTCAACAATGGGTTTGTAATAAGCTTGTGAAGATAGCCATAGGTCATCATCGACATTAGATACTTCTCCTGTGGAAGCAAAGGACCTGCATACATTCATATTTTAGTTTTTTTTTTTCTTTTTTTTCAGATAATGCTCAACCAAGCTTACCAAGAGTTCGAATAAAAGACTTACCTTATTTTAGTCCAATCCAGGCCCTTCATACACTGTGTACTCTTCCAAGCTTTTACCAGGCTTGGAACTGTACCTAAAATAGTCACACCTGAATCCTGGAAAAGTGTGACAGAAGAATATCAGTATATCTTTGGATCAGATATGGTAGGCTCCTGAAGAGATTATTGCTACAAAAGACAAAGCTTGGAACTTTTATTCTTCCATTTTAATTAGTTGATTTATGTTCAAACCCCATCATATGCTCCAACCTGGACTACCCAGCTTCACACAATATCGTATGTGTAGAAATAAGCATTAAGTTTTCATTAACAAAGCAATTTCAGAAAGCTCAAAGAGAAATATCAATTACAAAAACTTTTCTTTCTCCTCATTTTTAGCATTTTTCTTATCAAAGCCTAACAAAATATTGCTGTCATTATTTCTACCATCTTGAACCCATCTCGAAGGAAAAGAGATAAAAACATGCTAAGAAGAATTCACATAATAGAATTGCAGCAACAGAAAATACTGGTGGTGTTACCTGAACAAATTTTCCAAAGCCATAGCCTAGAGGAGATCCATGATAGAGAGCAAGTGTTGCACCAGACAGAAAGCATGAGAAAAGTAGAATTGGACCCATCACCCATCCTAAATTTGTGGGCCAGCAGGCAACATCTCCAACTTGGACATCAATATGAGCCCATGAATCAGCTGCACACCTAATTGGAGAAAGTTGTGTCCAGGGAATAGCTTTTGGTTCTCCTGACGAACCTGAAAAACAAAAGTGGAACCGTGGTTAAGGGCATGTTGATACATATTTAGCACTAATTATGAGTATAAGATAGTCTTTTTCCTGTGGTTCCAGATGAAAAAAGTATATTTATCACAGAGTCTATTGGTTGATAGTAAGCAGAGTAATAATATGATCTGCCAATAAAAGGATAAGTTTATACCATCTAAACATTGATTAGTGTGAGACAACAATAATGGTTCACTTTAAAGGTCTTCCTGGATAAGTTCAGCAATGATAATGGAAAGGATGGATTGTGTAATCTCATTTAAAAATGTCCAATTGACCAAATCAAAGTCTTCATATATGTGTTACCTTGAATGGGTATTAACATTGGAGAGGAAGTCTCCCCATGACGTATCCTGTTCTCTTAACTTAATGCCTATGCTGCTCCCAGTTGCAGGGAGGACAATAGCCTTATATGGCACAGCTTCCACAACTCGACTGCAAGGGGGGAGAAAAAGTATGTTTTCTTCATCTTCATTTCTAGATATCTTCTCTTTCTTACATTCTATCTACCAACAATATGGAAGAAAGACTAGCACTATGACATTTGTTGAGTGTCTTACATAGTACAACCTAAATTACAGAAAATAAGAAAGAGATGAGATAAGGCATATATAAAATTTGTTTGACCTGTAGAGAGGAAACTTGCAACCTCCTCTTAGTATGAAATCCTGGAAAGGAAAAGTGAAAAATAAAAAAGTGAATAAAGAAATAATTATTTCCAAAAGCAAAGCACCATAAAGCAAAACAAAAAAATTAAAAATTAAAAAAAGGGGATCAAGGCTAGTCTGATATTGAAGGCATGATTACAGGCCTAGTAAAGCCTCTCCAACGTCTGATCACTTTCTACGAGGATATTGTTTTCAGTATCAAACTTTCTAGTCTTAACAAGTTTGGAACGAGTGCAGAAAGATATCATGGCAATGCCAAATAGGAGTAACAAAGTCTCTGAATATGCGGTTGCAACTTGCACCTAAATCAACTTGGCAAAAAGACTCAAAGATGTGGGACTGTGGGCGACTTCTGTGAGAAAAGAGGATAATCGAGTTAAGGCAGAAATCAAAAGACTTAAGAATCACACATAAAATGGTCACCATGAAAATAAATTCTTACATCTTATATGTGAGTGATCATTCAGATTTTATTACAATAACCGGAATTTTCAGCAGCAATAACCGCTGCTTAATATTTTGCAATTGCTCTGGAGAGGGCTGTCTGTAACTTATCATTTTCTCTTTTATTTCTCTTTTCTCGCTGCTCTAGTGTAACTTTAGCCACTCTCTCACTAGGCTAAACTGATATCTTATGTGCATCTAAAACATTGCCTGAAGAATTAACTTAGCCACCACCCTATTGATGATATATTTTCCAAGCATATTAGGGAAAAAGGAAATAGAAAACTGACTTACCTTGGTTTTAGGTTTCTAAACTTTAAAATTTATTTCTCAAAAAAATAAAATAAAATAAAATAGAAGAGAGAGGTGGTTAAATATAGCCTTGGCTTTTGATATACGCAAGCGGGTTGCAATTTCCTTTGTAGCAAAGCTGTCAGCTATTGATACAACAACAAAACCTGATAGTACAATCGCCAAGTATATAATAACTGCATTAACTATCATTGGCATGTCAATTGCTATTGCATCACCCTTTGAAAACACTGCATCGAGTGCCTTAGCCACCAAGCTATGAATAATGTCATAGAAACATGAACACAGATACATATACACATTGAAGGACAAGAGGAATGCAGACAAAAACTTTAGAGAAGATGGAAAAAGGCAGACAATGGAATTATACATCTGATTATAAACCTTGTTAATCAGTGGCAAAGAAGTCTGAAAGGGCATTGACAAGTATCATTGAAAATGTGATCCTTAAAGGTGAGTTAATGTCAAATCAGTACTCTCAAACATAGAATGGCGAGATGGGAAATTGACTGATGACATGAAAGATCAGTCAACCTAGGCCAAAGATTGTGATAAACTTTAACATGCAAAAGGAATGAATTAGTCACAGTTATTTTTTTAATTTCATTTTGGAGAAGATTCATACTCATATGAAATGAAAGCAACTTAAATATCAATGATTTCCTTCATTTGAATGTGATGACCTGACAATTAGAATTCGTTTATAACAAGACCTGAATGTAAATGATCTCCTAGCAATATAAACAAGTGGGAAAATCTAAGATAGAGGTAATGCAAGTCAAAGCATACATTACTTACTCCCGGAGTTCCTTTAGTGTCATAACATTTACATCAGAATCATCGCAGCCTTCATCTCTCCATACAATAGCCAAACTATCATCCTTTTTCCTTGGATGTTCTGTGGGCATCAAACAGCATTCAGCAATGTTCAGAACTGATTCTGGAAGCCACGATCCGCCATGCTTTGATTTATCAGATCTGCCTAGAATACACTTTGGGCCAACTTGGAACGAAACTGAAAGCTCCTTTAGAACAATTGACCAGTAAGCCTAATAACCATGTAAGATAATTAATTATATTCTTCCAATTAAAACACTCTGCTGTCTCTGCATAACACCAGGCCCTTAAAAGAAAAATAAAATTAGCCGAAGCTTGAAAGTTGAAATAGATGTTTTACCTCAGGTTGTTGAGCAGAGAACTTCTGGAAGAGGCTAAAACTCGTTATAGGAACTTATATGAAGTCCCCAAAAGCTTTGAACCATGCTTCTCCATGAGACGTCCCAAGTTTGTATGTTGAGACTGATATCTTAGTAGCAAACAACACTAAAAGTCACTTAAAATTCAGTAGAAATACAAGCTGACATATAGCATATTTCTCAGAGATATCTCAAACAATAAAATTTGTCGATTCATTGAAATGCACAAAATGAAATAGTGTAACTAAGCATAAATATAGCACAAATGTAAATTTTCCTAATATTGTTGCAATCATCAAACATAAGAGGCTTACTTGGAATAATCAATGGGCTGTCTTTTAAAGACACTTGAATCTTATTGGTTGCTCGAAAAATATGTCAGAGTCACAATTAAAAAAATAAAAAAAAAATAAAAAAAGAGGGAGAGAAAGAGAGAGGATTCCATCATGTTAGTACAGGTTAATGTGAACTTTCTTGAGAAAACAGATAAGTGTAACTCAATTGATGTCAACAAATCTGAAATGGAATACTAACCCCATATTTCTTTCACTTTTAATTTTCAATTAAACGGAGTGATATGACGCATGTCATTTCTTCTTATCTAGGAACCTTTCGACTTAAAACAAATTCCAAAACTTCTTGTAACATTTCCACTTTAATTCATCCAAAAAAAAATCTTGCGTTTGCTTTGATTAAAACTAGCTGAAACTTTTTGTGATACATGATATATGAATGACATTCACACTAGTCAGGCTTTAAAAACAAAGAAGATAAAAATTAACATGTTTCATCTTTCATTATCACATTATAAATCATTCACTTAAAGTCACAAAATAACAAATGTACATATATACATATATATAGATAGTGATATTGTAGCTTGAGAACTCTTGGTTTCATATTAATATGGCAATTTTCATTAAGCACCATAACTTAGTTTCATATTAAAATGATTTAGGCTTAAGAAAAGAGTAGAAGTTGAGAGATTACAGAGAAGGAAACCAGTAAGGAAGGGGGCCTCTGGAGTTGGCATCCCAGTTTGCATAGACAGAGTAGTAAACCAGCTGGTGGAGCCCATGTGGGTGCCATGGCTTGAGCACTCTCTGAGCCACTAGGTGGCGCCAGACCTCACTTGGGTCTGACCCTTTGGCTCCATTGACTGAATCTTTAAGGACCCTTTGGAACTCCTCGGCCTCCTCAATGCTTAGGCCGGCCTCAGCCAAGCCCTCCACTCCCACCTCGCTTATGCTCCTCTTCCCCATCTCTCTCTCTCTCTCTCTCTCTCTCTCTCAGTTGAGTTTTACTCTGTTTAAGAAGAATTGTTTTGTTGGTTTTTTTTATTTTTATTTTTTTGAGTGAGACTTAACTTCACTTACTATAAATTTTAAAGAAAAATAAAATATAATTGTGTAATTGTGTCCCAAAGAGTGTTAGGTGGTCACGTGATCAGAGGTTGAGCGTCATGAAGTCAAACGACACTCCTCTGCTCGACTCAACCAATCAATCAACTTGATGTATATTTCCTCAAAGAAAATTAAACTAACGTCCATGATTTATGTCAGAATTAAAATAACACCTCTAAAACAACAACAATGACAGTGACACCCTGGAGTAGTTACATATTTTTAAAAAATTTAAGCAAATATTATCTAATGTGTAAATAGAAATAGTTCATTATTGTATGAAATACAACGGTCAAAAATAAAATTTTTAGTCAAATATAATGGTAAAATATTTGTGTAATTTTTTTGTATTTTAGAGAGGTATCACTATAATTTCACAATGTCAAATTAGGAAGTGTGACTATAAGTTTTCTTTTTCATAATAACAATGATGATTTTAAAAAATAAATAAATAAAGCATTTGTGTAAGGCTAGAGAGATGTTAATTGCCAAACATTAGCACGGTAATGAATCTGAATCGATGATCATTATTTATTATGAATACATAGTGATTAAATTTTTATAATATAATCTCGTTTGATTCATTCATTTGAATAAAAAAATTACGAATACTAATATTCAGCCCTATATGATGTGACATTCTGTTATAGGCTAATCATAATTATAATTTAGGTGAGATCACTAATGCCCATAGCACTGTTTATTTGAATTAGTGTATTTAAATTAAAATTGTGAAATTAATTATAATTAGATTGAGAGATATTTGAAACGAAATAAAGTAGAATAAATTGCAATTAGAATAGGAGATATTCCAATGGATCATTCAAAAACACTTCTTATACTCTATTCTCATTCTAAGACATAAAAAACTCATTTCCATGATTGATATGACTAATAAATTATTTGAATGAAAAAATTGAATTATTAAAACAAAATACCATTTGAATAGAAAAATTGAAATCGTTAAAATAAATATCCATTCTTATGGGTTTTCATATAAATAGGACAGAATGGACGAAACAAACGGCCATAAAAATTTCATGATGAACTTCTAGTTTTTGGCTCCATGGCCTATGGTACCTGAGTAATCATTTAGATGATTTCCAAGCCAATGCTGTAGCTTAAAGGAAAGCACAAAATCATCACCCAAATACATGCAATTTATTGTGCGAAAGCTATGTTATACTTGTTGTCATATAGTAAAATTTTGGCATTTTTTGATTTTATTATTATAGTTTTATCATATTAAATATTTTAAAATATTTAAAATTACACTTTTTAACTAGCAATCAATCACTCTCAAATAATAACTACACTTTTCAGTAGTTAATTAATACACTTTTCAACGCTTAACTAATGCACTCAGCTTCAAGAGAGTGGATGACGTTATAAATTAAATTCTACTCCGAACCGAGAGTTCATCCTTCATTTGGTCCCTCAAAACTCTCCTCAGTAACTTGTTAGACGCAGTTCGAGGAAACTCAGGAACAATCTTCACAAAGCTCACCTGTTAATTAAATTAAAAGTGTTGGAAAAATCACACAAATGATGAGACAAACAAAACAAGAAATGGAGCATTATATGCAAAACCAAGCTTATAAACCTTATTATATTGCCTGTTATAACATTACTGGCAGTGTCTAAAACTTGTAATGCTCCATTGTTACGTATTTAGAGAAAAAAGAATATAGTGAGAGTCAAACCTTGAACAACGGGTTAAGGTTGCTTTGAATGGCTTTAGAGAATTTCATCCTAAGATTTTCTGCTTCGGAGTTATGTCCATTCTTCAATACCACTAATATAACTAGCTGTTCTGGACCCCCATTTACTGGAGTCACACTGACTGCTGCTGTCTCCAACACGCTTTCATCCGCTCGGTTGCATACACGTTCAATTTCGATAGAACTTGTCTACATATGAAGAAAGTTATAGGTGTTAACCTAGTAAGTTCAGGAGTTCAAACTAAAGAGACTAATGATCACAAGAATTTGTATGGTGAAAGAAAATTTTTGATACCAATAAATTTTTTATACCAATCTTACTCCAATTTAGAGGCTTGAGAAATCCAAAGATCCTTAGGAGCTAGATAAATGTTATATACCTTAATGCCACCGAGGTTCATGGTGTCATCAGCCCTGCCGTGTACGATAAAAAACCCTCCAACTGTTCTCCTGAGGATATCTCCATGTCTCCTAAGCCGCTGCCAATAACATCTCAAATTTTAGAAAAATTATAAGACCATCTTTAGAATGATTGTTAAGAGAGAAATCTTATCAGAAACTTATCAAAAGAATTGCTCCTCTTGAGACGGATGTGACTGATGGTTCAGAATCAACAAATATTTTTACCTTAGTCACACGTAAAAAGGAATAGGAATGTTGAAAAAAATAAAATAAAATAAAATAAGAAGAAAAAGGAGAAAGAAAAATAGATGATGAGAGAATCAAGTGACAGAGCTTTTATTAAAAATAGCATCGATAAGAGCTCAGTTTCACTGCAAGGATTGTGAAAACGAGCGGGTCTAAGCTTACCGTTTCTTTGTATAGAGGCATTCCCTTAAAGTATACTTTTTCATGATCAGCATTAAGCAGCCTATCAGTTGCTCCCAGGTACACGGGAAATAAGCCAACTTCACCAGTACAAGCTAGCTCATCTGGCTGTTATGTTGATCAAGAAAGAAAATAAAATCTGTGAAGCTACAAACATATCGTGAATTCATCGTTTATTTGACTTTGCAAGTTCACATATCAACATGGCCTCGAGTAACATATCATTCCTTAGTTGAAGAAATTTATAGCTAACTATGATGTGATTTTGTGACAGGAAGGTCACAAGAAAAGTTGTCAACTTGAATATGTGCTTACATAGGGAATTCCATTTTCATCAAGAATGACAAAACCGGCTGTCATCGATGATGTGCTGAATGCACCAAAAGCTTGCGGCTGCACTAGACTTCCTTGTATGTAAGATGATGCAAGCTCTGTCCCCCCGCAACATTCAATAATGGGTTTGTAATAAGCTCGTGAAGAGAGCCAAAGGTCATCATCAACATTTGAAGCTTCCCCGGTGGAAGCAAATGCCCTGCATATTTTTATATATCACTTAATACTTTCCAATTTCATTCACGCACAAACAATAGTTACCAAAAGTTTGGATAGAAGATAACTTTATTTTGGTCCAATTTAGGCCTTTCATGCACTGTGTACTTTTCCAAGCTTTTACCAGGCTTGGAACTGTACCTAAAATAGTCACTCCTGCATCCTGGAGAAGCATCATGGCAGAATATCAGTAGATATTACAATCAGAAGTGTGAATGCTCTAGAAAATCATTTTCTACTAAGCCTTAACATATGCCAATCACTCAAATACTCGACACAAAACTTTGTTTATCTTCCATT
The DNA here is from genome assembly GCA_002914805.1 of Parasponia andersonii. Taxonomy (NCBI): domain Eukaryota; kingdom Viridiplantae; phylum Streptophyta; class Magnoliopsida; order Rosales; family Cannabaceae; genus Trema; species Trema andersonii. The sequence continues at coordinate 1,047,237 of JXTB01000090.1, forward strand.
ATTTTGAGAATATATAGCGTAAGCACACGAAAGTTCCTTATCAAACCCTTAACCTTAAAAAGTGTTGCAGTCCTTTTTCCTGCATCACCGGCCTCTCTTGAAGAAAAACAAATAAGAATAAACAACGAGGAACTCGTATTATTAAGTCACAGAAAGTATTTGTATTTTTACCTGAACAAATTTTCCAAAGCTACGGCCTAGAGGAGATCCTTGGTAGAGAGCAAGGGTTGCACCAGAAAGAAACGTAGAGAAAAGTAAAACTGGACCCATCACCCATCCTAAATTGGTGGGCCAGCAGAAAACATCTCCAACTTGGACATCAATATGAGCCCATGAATCAGCTGCACAACGAAGTGGAGAAAGTTGTGTCCATGGAATAGCTTTCGGTTCTCCTGATGAAGATGATAAGACATGGATACCATGGTTAAAGAAAAGGTCCAGAACACAATTAGGACTAAGTATGAGTGTTAACAAATCTTTTACCTGTGGTTCCAGATGAAAATAGTATATTTATCACAGAGTCTATGGGTTGATAGAATGGAGAGTAATAGTTTGATCTGCCAATAAAAAGGATTCTATTATACACACCATTATTAAATGGATCAGTTTAGAGTCTGAGACAACATTAATGACAACTTTTAAGTTTTTCTTAAATATCTTTAGCAATAAAAATGAGAAAGCTCAATAATCGCATTTGGAAATAATAAATAGCAAAATGATAGATCATTGGATATGCATTACCTTGAACGGTTATTAACATTGGAAAGAAAATCCTCCCATGATATATCTTGTTCTCGTAACTGAATTCCTACATTGCTGCCAGTCGCAGGGAGGACAATAGCTTTATTCGGTGCTGCGTCGACAACTCGACTGCAAGGAGGAAAAAGAGCAAATTAACTAGCAGAAGAAATGGTTTTATTTTACTTAACTAGCAGTCTTTGGCATCGTGTTACAGAATAGGGTAGGAACGGCATCTTCCTCTCTTCTTCTTCCTCTCTTCTTTTGGTCTTCCTCTTATCATTATCTCTCTTTTCCTCACTTTTTGTGCCATATTATGAGGAAAAAGTCTCCTTTCCAGTGGGAACTTAAGAGAGGGGTAAGAGGACCATTCAGACATTCCCTGTGTTCCACAAATTCTACCACCTAAACTACAGAAGAAATGAAGGACAAAGACACAGCATCTGGCATTTGTAGTAGTATTATTACCTGTATAGCGGAAACTTGCGACCTCCTCTCAGTATGAAATCCTGAATATAAATTATAAAGAAATAATTTCCTTAAAGAAGCACCATAAAAGAAAAGTATCATGACTGTTGTGATGTATGTAAATATGTAAATACTAAATACCAGGTTTATTTCTAAACATACTACCCTCAAATAAAAGGAGAGCAAACTCAAAAATAAATTAAAAACATAAAAAAGAAAATGCACCACTTTAAGATTGACAGTGTCTTATGTGGGCTATGTTATCTGGTTCTCCAGATGCTTTTGTTTTGTGTCTAGTGTATCAGACAGAGAGGAAACAAAATAATAAGACATGTTTTAGATTTATTTCCATGTTCCTAGGTTTCTAAAACCAAATGTTACCTCTAAAAATGAAAGATCACCTGGGTAAAGATAGCCTTGGCTTTTGACACACGCAAGCGTGTAGCAATTTCCTTTGCAGCAAAGCTGTCAGCTATTGATACCACAACAAAACCCGATCGAACAATCGCCAAATATATTACAACTGCATTGACTGTCATGGGCATGTCAATAGCAATTGCATCGCCCTTTGAAAACATTGTGTCAAGTGCATTAGCCACCAACCTGTGAATCATATCATAGAAACATGATTAAAGGAGACAACCAAAGAGTACATATGCACGTAACTTGGTTCTTAAAACATGAATGTAATTGATCTCATAGATATATGAATTAATAGGTGATATAAAATAGAGCTGATGCAAGTAAGACCCTACATTACTTTCTCTCTGAGTTCCTTCAGTGTCAAAACATTCACTTCAGTATCATCATAGCCTTCATCTCTCCATACGATGGCAGGACTATCGTCCTTCTTCCTCGGATATTCAATGGGCAACAAACAACATTCAGCAATGTTCAGCACTGAACCAGGAAGCCATGATCCGCTAGGCTTTGATTCGTCAGCCCTGTCTAGAATACACTTTGGAGCTTCTCGAAATGAAACTGAAAGCTCTTTTAGAATAATTGACCAGTATGCCTAATAATCATATTAAAATCAACTATTATATTCTTCCGATTATAACACTCTTCCAAATAATATGCACTAAATGTTAAAAGGAATATTTACCTCAGGTTGCTGAACAGAGAATTTCTGGAAGAGGCTATAACTTGTTATAGGATCCTTGTATAAAGTCCCTAAAACCTCTGAACCGTACTTCTCCATGAGACGTCCCAAGTTGGTTTGTTTAGACTGATGTCTGTGAAATAGACAGCACTAAAATCAGTTAAAAAAGCCGATATTAGCACACGTTTTCAGAGTTATCTCAAGCAGTCAAATTTATCTATTGGGCAAACTGATATTAGTAAAACTTAGCAGAGCATATGCACAAAATTTTCTGCCCCAACATTCGTGGATTCATCGAACATACCAGCTCAGTAGATGTATAAAAGATAATCTGTTTAAAGACACGAATTTTATCCGTCGCTTGGAAATTATCACCAGCTCATGGCTATACAAAAATGCGAGAATTGGTCTATAGAACTATTTCAGGTCAATGTGAACTTGCTGGAGTTAACAGCTACAAAAAACAAAAACAAAAAAACAAAACACACACACACACTAGTATTAACCAATAATCTAAAGCCTTTTTCTTAATCCATTAATTCTTTCCTTTTAAACTTTCAAATGAACTCTAGTGATACGACACAACAAGTGTTTCTTCTTATTTGTAAACTTTTGAATCCAACAAATTCCAAAAATTTGAGTGAGTTGGTAAATAGCTTGTACTTGGTAGATGTAATCAAGAACCCCCACAGTATAGCAAGCACCATAAATACCTCTCCATACATTCAATCTCATTTAAAATGGTTGAAACTCTTTGTGACATACTTCGCACTAATCATAAAAGTGAAGATAAAAAGTCAACTGCAGTGCACATATTGAGATATACGTATAGAAACAAAAAGTCAACTTTAGAGGAAAAGAAGCATTGCAAGAGTGAAATAATGAAGAATAAGTTGAGAGATTACAGAGAAGGAAACCAGTAAAGAGGGGGCCCTCTGGAGTTGGCATCCCAATTTGCATATACAGAGTAGTAAACCAGCTGGTGGAGCTCATGTGGGTGCCATGGCTTGAGCACTCTATGAGCCACTAGGTGGCGCCAAACCTCACTTGGGTCTGACCCTTTGGCTCCATTGACCGAATCTTTAAGGACCCTTTGGAACTCCTTGGCCTCCTTAATGCTTAGGCCAGCCTCAACCAAGTCCTTCACTCCCACCTCGCTTATGCTCCTCTTCCCCATCTCTCTCTCTCTCTCTCTCTCTCTGTACTAAACTCAGCTATGTTTTAAGAAGCAGTTGTACTGTCCCAAGAGTTAGGTGGCCAACGTGTTGATATGTTGAGCCACGTGATGAGGTTAACCAGACTCCTCGGCAGTTAAGCAACTTGCGTATATTTCCGTACTTTCTGAATTTTAGCAAAAAACTATATTTTAAAATTGCTTAGGAGAGTAATTTATGAACATGGTCGAGTGTGCCCGAATGAGCATACTCGAGAAAAAACTACTCGCCTTTGCAAAGAGTGTAAAACACAATGAATCTTGATGAAAGGTCTTTTTCAAAATGATCCATTTTGACAAAGTAAACACAATTTTTTAAAAAAAAAAAAATGCACCTTCTATTGTGGTTTGTGAATTACACTGTTCACATATGAATTTGGATTGTAAAATAGTGAGACTGATAAAACACTAGTTCATTGAAATCGGCTTTTTGGCACATTGGTCACCAATTTTTTTATGTCTTCGGGCATATTGCTCCCTCACATGTGCTTAACTTTAAGGATAAAAAGGTAAAAGTGGTTACTCTCTTCCCACGTCTCTTTCTCCTTTTGGCAAATTGATAGACTTGCTTGTTGAAAAAGGGGGTGTGGGCCCCCAAATAAATGAATGGTACCAAAAAGCCATTGAAATCCGGACTTGGATAAATGATTCTAAGGACATTTTGGTAATTTACTTATGGGGACAATCGTCTTTGGTCGAATAACAGTGATGGGAGATGTAAGAATACTTAGGGAAGTGGTCTATCAAAATGATAGGAGGATTCTGATAAGAAAAAAAAAACAAAACAAAAATGTTAGGAGGATGAAAAAAACAAAGCGAGTTTGGTACTTCCTCTTGTCTTTTAGCATTATTGATTTTTCAATTGCAGAAAATTTGTATTTTATTTTTTAGGGAGGCAAAATCTTTATACTCTCCCCACGCTTTTGATAAAAAGCTTATCCCACAAATTGTCCAAGTAATATTATATTTGTGTAATTTAGTCCTCAATATTTAAGTTGCCACAATTCAGTATATGAACTTTTGATTTGTAGTAATTTAATTTATAAATTATCTAAATTACAATATATTATTAAACTTTTGACCAAAAATATAAATAAAAAATACGTCTGTAGCATCTAAAAATCTATATAAAGGAAAATAAATTAAACAAAATGATTTAAAAAGAAAAAAAAATACTCTTCACGTTTAGGATTCTTGGAATTTACACATTTATCGAAAAAAAAAATTGAACATTCATTTTTATGCATAAAATTCCTAAATTACATTTCTAACACACTTTCAAAGGTCACCGTATCATACGCTCTTCATGTGTAATTTTTGGTCAAGAATTTAATAACAGATTTCAATGTAAACAATCGAAAGACCAAATTGCAACAAATTAGAAAGTTCAAGATCTTAATTGCTGCAATTAAAACCTTAGGGACCAAATTGCTACAAAATGGATACTTCGGAGACCGTTTGTGCCCATTACAAAGGGCTCTTGTATCAGATTTACTTCGCAAATCGCAATGTCCACTCAGCTGCCAGTTCATCATGTTTAGCTCTGTCTGCCAAGTATAAGTGTGCAATGCCGGGAACGAGAGGATTACCTACAAAATGTGAATATCCATGCAATTTTTAGTAAGAATATAATATGTTTGGGATGCGAATTATGTGAATCTCTGGACCAAGTTTAAGTCCAGAATTCAGCCGGTTTTATCAAAATGAGGTCTGCTGTCTACCATATTCTGAATTCTAAGACAAAGCACAGGTAACTATTTCTCGCAGCATGTTTTGAAAAACCGAAAAATTCTGAACACCATACACATCAGCAAAATTCTATTGTATTAACCGAGCATCAACAGAAAGGGAAACGAAAAGAATATGAACATATCCATAGAAACACTTGAGACTGTTCAAATGATAGTCGTAGAACACTTACAAGGGTCAGGGTCTGTGAAAATCGATGTAATTGCAAGTAACACCTTTGTAATTGTCAGAGCTGGACTCCAACCACCCTTCAAGATCTCCAAACTAATGTTGCCCGCAGAATCAACATTGCAGTGGTAGATTCTGGTTTTGAATACAACCTGAAAACCTATTCATTAATTATACCAATGAAAACCAAGTCACCAAATTCCACCAGTTTGCATTTTCTAACTGCACAAGAAGTTTACGTAAAAATTGCTAGTATTACAAACAGTTCCCTCTGGATGAAGCCCATTCGTATGATATTTCTCTAAACTGAAGATATGTGATGCTTAACTCAGCATCAAACTTGGATTTCTTTCCAGTGTTTCTCCCCAATCCCAGCCCCACTAAAATCAAAAACCAAAGAGGTGGGTGCTAATCTCTCTATTTTGATGGTCACCCTTTGATCTCACGACTGAGACGTCAGAAGCCAATTTGGTATTACATAGTTTTGTACGTGGTATCTTGCTTAGAATTTGTATCGTTGACACTTGATTGTATACCAATTTTCTTTCAATGCTAAAAATGAAGTTATATGACTGCATGCAAGTGCAAACACAGATGATTATCAAGTTTGCATGAGGAAAAAAATATTTCAGACAGATGTGATATCCTTAACAGTTGGGATGTAACTGCCTCAACGGGAATACCTTTGGAGGTTTAAATGGATAGTCACTGGGAAATGTGATGTCGAGAAAATATATACCACCTTCATATGGGGACCCTACAAATAAATATTCACACACCGTCAATATTGCCAAGTCATGTCAACTATGCACATGTACGTTACCGTAAGACCAAAATATTCTTTTCCAAATTGGGGACAAAATTAGAACTAAACCCATTCAAAAAGTTCGTTCTAGTACCAAAATAAATAAATAAATAATAACACAGGCAAACACAAGCCTAAGAAGCATTATTCATTAAAAGCAAGGAAAGAAAAAAAAACAAAATATCAAAAAGTAAGTACCAAAATGGGCTCTCACATGTTTAATATTCATCACAAAGACAGGCGTGAAAGATTAGCAATGCTCAAAGATTCTACTGCAGACCAAACCCATCTACAGCCTCAGAAGATCAAATGAGTAAAAACAAGTCAATAACTAACCCCCCCCCCCCCCCCCCCCCCCAAAAAAAAAAAAAGAAAAAAAACTGACATTTTCAAGTGGCAAAAGAAGGGCTTGTATGGCGAACAGGCAAAAGGACTTTTCGAGTTTAAGTTGAAGTCATAATAAAATAAGTTCTTGGCTCTACAAACTATTTGGACAAACTTCACTGATGGTCTTATTGCTTTAGGTACATCAATATTTCCTCCTGTGTACGCACAAGCCAGCTCTTTAAACAAATGGTCCATACAAAATGTTTTTTCTCATATCTTTCATGATGTAATTCCTTAAATTCCAGACTTCAGCTCCCTTATTCCTCTTCCTTTTACTATTCCAGTTCCTATTTGTATAGTAACACTTTGAACCAAAATTTTGACACCGAACGTGTTTCTCATACCATAATACAAATGCACAGCAAGAAACACAACCAAAAATTAAAACTATCATTCCATGGACAATCCACAAATCTACAGAGCCTAAACTTTAGTGCTTGTTTGGTGGCATTTCGAGAAGATCTCCATCTTTCATTCCGTTCTTTGTTTTAAAAAGCAAATAACTAAACTGCTACAAACCTTCAGTGCTTCTTCAGTCACCATTATCTTCTTCCAAAATGTGAACCCCAAAACCCACCATCAATCAGTTCCTATACCAACTTTCTAACCCAGAAGTCAGAACCCCAAACTGAACCATAAATTAGCAGAAATAATTAAACCCAGATGTCTACATACCACATAAAACTCTAAACTTATCAAATAAATGACCAATTTATCAGCTTCCAAAATTTAAACACCAAATATCACAGAACTTAGTTCCTATAAACAAGTAAACCATAAAGTTAGCAAAAATAATCAAAACCCAGAACCCAAACAAAGCAAACGCACCTCCAAAAACCAAAAAATGGGGCAAAAATTAAGCGAAAGAAGAAATAAATAAAGCGAGAAAACTCGGAGGCCAATGATGCCGGCGAAAAAATTAGCAATTTCTAACCCAAAACCCCAAATTGAACCATAATTTAGCAAAAACAATAAAATCCAGAAATCTAAACAGCACACAGAACTCTAAACTTAGCAAGTTCAGTTATCATTCCCACAAAAGTAATGTCCAATTGTATCAACTTCCAAAATTTATACCTGAAAAATCTTAGAACTTTAGTTCCTATAAACAATTACACCTATAAAATTGGCAAAAATAATCAAAGCCCAGAAATCAAAAGAAGCAAAGCCACATAACGAAAATAAAATAATAATAACAATAATAAATTAAGACCTTGGGGGCCAATAATGGTGGCGACCCAGTTGTAGAGATTGTCTCCCTTGGGCCCAGCCGAGCAATCGAGAGGAGGGTCCATGTTAAGCTCCGCCATTTCTCTCTGAATCCTCTTCCCCGAAGCTGAGACTGAGGTGGTCGAAACCCAGGTCGACGTCGACGAAGAAGAGGACGCTGACGTCGATGACATCATCACCATGCCTCTGCTGTTCATCCCTATAAAACGCTCCGTTTTGTGTGTGTGTGTGTGAGAGAGAGGTCCCGTTTTCAGGTCAGGTGAAAACGAGTCGCAGAGACAGAGGTGTGAGAAAAAAAAAAAAAAAGAAAAGAGTAAAAACTCGCTCAGCGGATTAGCTACTCTAATATATCAGAGCCAGGTTTCGATCCTGGGACCTGTGGGTTATGGGCCCACCACGCTTCCGCTGCGCCACTCTGATTTGTGATAGTTTATTGTTTTTTTTTACTTTTAAGACTAAACTCTCTCCAAAAAAACACTAAACCCCCACTAAATTATACCAAGCTACAAATATTTGTATTGACATCCCCTAAATTTTTCAAATTTTCATTTTGACTATTAAATTTTCTAAATTTTTTTTTATATAAAGTGTAGCTTAGTATTTTGTACAGAAATAAAATGGTGGCAATGTAATTTTCTGTTACTTTTTGTTTAAGGTGAGTAACTTCTGGCTATATAATTCGAAAAAGACACGAGACCAAATTCGATTCTGAATGCAAAAAGTTGTGAGAAGTGGGGAATCTAGTGAGTGGTTGGTTTTTATTCAAGAGAAGGCCAAAGTTGAGACTGAAAATAACAATAGCGTGTGCCCCAAATAAGTAAATAAATAAATCAAGTCCACGTTTAACAACAAAAAAAAAAAAAAAAAAAAGTATAATGGCAAGGTTATATGAGTGGTACATTTTTAAACAAGCCACAAGATCTTGAGCATAAATATGATCGAAGGGAAAGAATGAGCATATTTGTAAGCTCAATTGCTGTATATCATTGACAAGATACAAATACAAAATCATGTTTCAGTTCTGTTGACCCCAAAAAAAATGGTCTAACTACCAAACGAGAATGCCTACTCCGGAACTAGGAATCCAAGCAACATGAACCAAAAAAGAATATCGCCCAGCTAACCGAAATATCGCCCAGCTAACCGATTTCCCGTTACTTCCATTGCTCTGCAATCTCAAAATCTGATGTTTCAGCTGCACAACGGATAACACATGAGTGGCTGGGACACCCCAAGTCAAAGCAAAACCAAAGCAGGAAATGCCGCCGATATTAGAAGCTGAAGCTTGGAAATTTGAAGGTTTGAACTCCACGATCCTGGAGCAACCTCGGGCGACAATGCGGAGGGAGGTAGAAGTCCACCACGGGTACTTGAATTAGAACTGTTTCAAAACATTCATGTTTAGTGATAGATCCTTGATAACAGTAAATATTCAATGTTGTTTTTTTAAGTACAAATATGTGAAATAGTAAGGGTTCGGATTCTCACCTTCCAGTAAATATACAATTTCCATAACCTGCAGTACGTTTGTGACAAGGGAGTAAATCAGAAAGAAATTCAAGAAACTGGTAGAACGATATTTCGATGGGTCTAACAAAAAAAAATTTACAATGTCTAAGCTGAAACATCTTTCAAAAGAGATGCACTGTAGTGTGTCAAGGTGCAAAATGGAAGCAATAAAATATCACAATTTTTCCCCCTTTTCCTTTGGATAACTAACCGAAAGACAATAGCTTAACATAAAAATTAAAGTTGTATGTAACAAATAAAAATGTAGCATCCAGTAAGGATGTATAAAAAATACAATTCTTCTCCTCCTGGATTTGAAAGAACTAATTGACTGAAGGCTTGTTAAGAGCAGAGGCGATTCTTACTAGACGAGATTCATCAATAAATGCCTCTCTGTTTCAGTCTAACAAAGGACATCGTTAAATTTTTTTGTCAGAAAAGATTTGGTATTTTGAAGAAAATTATCCAAGAGAAGAACAATTTTATTGTCCATTGTCCAGCAGAATCAATACTGCAAATTCCATGACGGCTATCAGATTCTAAGATCCTCAAGATCAAGGTTGGGTCCAAAAATGGAATGGCTTACTAGGCTATATGGATACACTTAAGATGTTAAGGATCCCCGCAAAATCAAATTTGCACGTCTCTAGCCACTAAAAGTCAAATCTCTCTAAAGAAGCTTCGAGAGTAGAGAATCATCATAACAGAGCGTCCCTATGACTTGCAGAAAGATGGGGCTCTTCTCCATTCCATACAAATGTATAACAAAAGAAAAAGAATATTAAATGGAGAACTAGTCTAAAACTTACTCGGATCAATACTAGTCGTTGTAGCTGTGCCATCAAAGTCACATGTCCCACCAACACTCTGCATCCTTTGATAGTAATCATTATACGCATATGAAGCATGATTTTCAAGATTATCAGGGAAATAACATGGCTGCCCAGATTGTATGGCACTGCAGTTAGCTCGGCCTTGTCCACATGCCCAGTTTAAACCATCTTGCAACTTATCAGAATCAGCATCAGATTTAGCCACGCAGAAAACAGCAGAACCGTTCCCAGTAATTTGACCCGAAGTACCCAAATTCAAAGGATAAACAGCACTCCCATTCGTAAAGAGAACACCCCAATTTTTTTCTGACACAGGTCCAGGCCTCTTGTCTTCGTTAAACAATTCATAAATGTATGTGTTTATGGGCAAAGTTGGCTGACTAGGTGGACCTGAGTTATTTAGAACACGCCGGATCAAGTTATTATTGAAGGTCTTAGCATTTTCCACATTGGCATCAGGTTCCTTGGCTCCACCAAGCCATGGCCAACCAGCTTCAGAGACAACAACAGGGATCCCAGAAAAATTGGCGGCCTCTATTGCGTAATAGGTAGCATCCACCATTGCATCAAACATGCTGCTATAGTGGAAAAGAGTGTTTGGATCAACAATCTGCTTGACCGAGGGAAGTGGCCGGAAAAGGGCATAATCGATTGGGAAAATGCCATCCCCTCGGGTGTATCCATAATATGGATAGGCATTCAACATGTAATAGGAATTTGTGTTTTTCAAAAACTGAAGGAGTTGGTAAATTGTAGAGTTCCACGAAGAATTAAAGGTGGCAGTGGAGGGAGGAAAAGACTTAGGGATGATGTCGATGTTTTGTGGAGTTGAGACTTTGACCTGAAAATTTAGGTTAGCAGCAACTAGAGCTTTATGAAGGTAATTCATAGCGGAAACCAAAACTGGGGCAACATTAGGAATCGTGGTAAGAACTTCGCTGCCAACACCAATGGCAGTAATGTTGGTTGAAGGCAAGTAAGCTGCAACATTTTTATTAATCCATGCTGCGGCTGCTGACGCAGACTCTCCTATACCAAGGACTTCCTCATTAGTGACACCTACTGTCACTTCTATTCCACTGCCTGCGAGGGCTTTCAGTAAGTGAGCATCAGCGTTATACAGGCGTACATGCGTAAATTGATGGGCTTTTAGAATTGCAACAATATCTGTTTCTGATGGAAGAGTAGAAACATCGGTGCCAATGTTAATCCCCACAAATGCACCTACAAAATAAAATTTAAAAATTTTATAAAAAAAAAGGCATAAAACTGCTAAAACCATGATTGTAAATTTTACTATCTTCCAAATCATAGGGATGGTGCCAATCCTGCATTATTAGATAAAATAGTTCTCCTACATTATATAATATGTGACAAAATATACGTAATCAGAGGCAAGCAAAGGAGATGAGGTTTTTTTCGAAGATGTTCAGATATAAAAACTTGATTGAAGCATTTGGTTTTCTGTAAATCAATAGAAGACAGCAGCAAAGGAGATTATGTTACCTGATGCCTTGGAAAACACGCCAACTAAGAGTAAAAACAGGCTGAAAAGCCATCTTTCAAGCATCATCCGATCTGACAAAAAACTTTGACCTAGATCTGCACTTTTGTCTCTTTTAACTAGGAAGTTCTCAACTGCCAAAATCAGCACATAAATAGAAGCTGCAGTAAGATCCCACGAGCCGAAGACAATTTCAACTGATAGTTCGTGTACATAAGGAATTTTAGATATAATTGCCCGAATTAGCCTAATAATGTATATGAAATAATAAAACATTTGAACTCTAGAAAATGCTACAAAATATAACTAGTGCAATTTATAACCATAAAAAAGAAAAAAAAAATCAATATAAAATAACTCAACATTTCACCATTCACCAAGAAAAGGGGCCACCAATAAAAAAATCCGTAACACAAAGAAATCATCTATTTTTCCTTTTTATCTATAAGCACATGAAGAAATAATGGTCAAGTAAAAGACAACTTCTAACAAACATAAATCATATGTAGAAGATTTTCTAATATTCAATCGAACTTTATATCTATTCTAAGTATTCTAAAGAAGCTAGGAGATGCAAAAATGCTGGTGATAAATGCAATTATAACTTATAGTTGTCTATCCAATCGTTATCTCTCGCACTTATTTATCTCACCCAAGGGTAACATACCACTACCAATCATGAGTAACCTGCATTATGTTGATTCGACAGTGTGCATAGTTCGTAAAGTGTTAACAATCCTAATAGTTAAGGTAATATGCTTAAGGAAGCTTGATTAGCAGTAATGTTGTTAACCATTGATAACAAAGGGATACTGGCAGAGAAGGTACAATCGAAAACAAAAAAATTGTGTTATAGTCAAGAGAATAGTACAGGAAGTTTTGACATGCAATTATCAGCTTACATATAATACATTCCTCTACAACATATCCCTTAACTTTATCCACTAAATTTTAAAATGACTATAACAAAAATGGCCCAGTAGTCTCAAGCATTGAAAAAGGTAATATCATGTCAAATGATGCTGGGTTAGGTAAATAATCCCAAAAGGAAAAACCAACACAAGCAACTTCTTAAAGAAATCACTAGAGATAGAATTATCATAAAGTTTAAAGAAACAGCAGAACACCTACATTCCCTGTATTCAAGCATTTTCTGACATTTTTTAAATAAAAGGTAAAAATTATTACTCTTGAACAAACAAACAATGACAAAAATCAACGCCTACCTCTTTTAAAGCCTATGCTCGACTAAGAATTCAGAAAGTTGGGGAAACTAAAATTAAAAATACAAAATGAAAAACAAATGTGAAATAGAGAACCCAGATAGCAAATCCGCTCTCCCACCTTAATATATTTATACTTATTAAAAATAAAAATAAATAAAATAAAAACCCAGAAGCAGAAATAGACAATCATACCTGATCCAACTTCTCAGAAGCTCAATCCAAGTCCTTAGAAGCACCTAACGAATCAGACAATTCCCATAAAACCCAGATAAGTAAAGAAGTGAAGTAGTACAACCCAGAACAGAGAATCTAATAAAAGATTCGCCAAGAGATTTTCAAAGTGTCACAAAGTAAGAAAAAAAAAAAATAGCTTCTTTCAATGTGGAAGCCAGAGGAGCGCTTAAACATAAACCCTCCTTCCATTAACTAATATACAAAATAGAAACATTAGTACCCAAATAAAAATCATTTCATTCTGACAAATTATACCCCACTTTTCAGCTCATGTATTCATATTATTTTTAATTAAGATTTGACATTAAAATAAATAAATAAATAAATCTGAAAAAATATATATATAAAAAGAAAGAGGGTATTTCTCAAACCTTCTAATGGCAGCTGCACTAGCTCACTCTAGACTGAACTAAAGACTAGGGAAGTGAGAAACCAACGTTAAACCGTGTTCAACTTTGTGTTTTTTTATTTTTGTCGTTTATTTCTTTTCTGCCCATTTTTTTTTAGAAATTGACTGTTTTTTATTTTATTACACGAAAATGCATGTTATGGTACAGAAGGGGGCCTCGAGATCGTTGCCCCTGCAATTAATTTATTCCATTTTATTATTATTATTCGGTGACTTTTTATTTATTTTTTTAAAAAAAAATTTAATTTATTTTTCCCTCTAGAAAAAGTCATTTTTTCTCAGGCTGAAAGAAAAGGTGACGAAAAGTCGCGTGGGAAGAGAAGGGACAGTTCAAATTCATTGCTCAATAATGGATAGTAATCTCCAAATGAGTGAGAACAATAATAATTTTTTTTTTTAATATCTAGAAGTAACAATTAATAATAATTTTAACTCAGTGGGTATTTAATGGTGAATCTGCATGGTATAAATGTTCATGGGCCCTTCATTTTCAAAAAAAAATATGTTCATGGGCCTTGTTTCATTTATTAAAGAGAAAAATTCGGGCCCACGAAAATTTGTTGGGGGCAAAGAGATTTGTTTTGTTTTCTTGGTTTATCTCGATTTTGGTTAATAGAAAAATGGAAATTCCTTTTGTTAAGGAAATTTGGCTAAAAGGTTGGCCCTTTGGATCTAGTTTGATGGACAACAAAGTTGGCTCTATGCATCATGAATATGGTATCACAGATATTGCATAATCTTATTCATATATATATGTATGCATTTAAAATGAGCTGAAAAAACAAAAGGTTGGATTTTGTAAAGTTGAATTCTTGTTCTAATAATAACCAATTTGAGCTCGAAGTTCGGTATGTAAATCTCTAAACTTCTTAAAAGTTGGTTGAGTTACAACAATCCATTACTAGGAGAGTATTTTTCAAATCCTATAGACTTGGGATTTAGGATAAAGAAAGGTCAAATGGGATCCAAAAAAAGACTGACAAAATGGAGAATTTCGGTAATGTCTTAGAAAGAGATGAATTAAAAAAAAAAAAACAACAGAAAGTTAAATTTTGTAAAGTTCCCTTTTCATTCTCAAATAATACAGACCAATATGAGTTCGGAGTCTGTTACATGATTCTCAAAACGTCTTTAAAGTTTGTTGATTTATAAGAATTCTTTTTCTTTTTTTTTTTTTTTTTTGATAAACGAATAATAAGAATTCATATTGCTAGGAGAGTATGCCTAGTATCCTATGATTCTCCTATATATTTAGATCAAGGAATGGTCAAATGGGACCCAAAAAGAGATTAACAAAATGGAAAATTTGGGAGAAGTATTGGAAAGAGGACCGAAAAAAGAGTAGAGAGAAGAAAACAAATGCCTGCAAATTCCTTAGTTGTAAAGTGAGAAACAACGGGTACCAATCGTCAAAAAGAAGTAGGCACTTTCTAATTATGCCCCTTTTCACCCACTGATGTTATCAAAGAAATGACCCACCAGTCCAAGTATTCCATGGGAATGGGATTACACCAATACCCCATCCACCATCTTTGATTCATTCAAATTTTAGAAGTTCTTTTTTTTATTTTTTATTTTGTCAGCATGATGAATGTAATTAAAACACTATTATGTACCAAACTAAGAGAACGATATTAGAGTTATAGATATTTTAAAGTGCAATTAATTTGTGTTGAAAATTAGAGCTTTTAGCAAAATGTGGCCAATTTTGGCAGTTCATAATAATAGATGCCCCTTTCTTAGTAATTATAGCTATAGGTTTACTTAGTTGGAAAAATAATATTACTTAATAAAAAAAATGAATTTGTTACACAAACTGATGTATTAGTAAAAAAGCTTAAATACTATACATACATAAAATAAATCCAATAAATTAAAGTGTAAAAAGAGTGATTATAATAAAAAATATATATATATCACTATTTTTTTATTTTTTACTTTTATTACTTGAAATGTGAACTCTATTAAAATATCTTACTACTTGAAATGTGAACTCTATTTTATATAACGATATTATGATGCATAATAAAACCTATTTTATCAAGTAAAATAAGAGAGCAGTGAAAAGAGAATTTATCATTCCTCTTACGAATCTAGGAAAGGAAAGACTAGTTACTTCAGGAAAAAAATAGATAAAGCAAACTAGTTATTTCCAGGAAAAAAAAAAAAAAAGGCTCGGTGAACTAAAAAGACTGGTGATATCCGTTACATCTCCTACATTGAACTCCTCGTTGTTGCATTTCACATGATCACATCACATCATTGGAGATCTCAAAGGCATCTTTTTACTTTTAACAAAAATGCAAAGCCCTACCCTTCTAATGAATAACATGATGAAAATTCTATACTTGAACTTTCATATTTCGTTAGAAAATGTCACACTTTCATACTATTTTATTCCAGAACCAATTAAAACTTATTACTACCTTAGTGCTTAATTTGACATTTGGTCCTTTAACTAATCAAATTTGTTCTCTATTAGTCCATCAACGATTATTCAACTCATCGCTCTATTAAATTAAAGGGTAACTTACAAAAAAAAAATTCTAAAATTTGAGTATTATGTAATTTAAATATTGAAATTTAGACCGTATTAAATAATATATTGAAATTAAGAATTTTTAAAAATTAATACCTGAATTAACTTTTGACTAATTTTAGTAACAAAAAAACAATAATATCTTTTATTAAAATTATATTAATCTTTATTATTATTTTTAATTTCAAAAATATTATTACTTTTACTAATTAAAGTTATTTAAAAAATCAACTAAGGATATTAATTTTCAAAAATTCTTAATCTCATAGTATTATTTTGAAAAAAATATAATTTTAGAGTTTTAATTATAAAACAACCAAATTTTAGAAATAATTTTTTTTTTTGCAATTTACCCTAAATTAAATGGCAAATGGGGGAAACATTAGGCTCCCTCAATCATTTTGGGATTAGCGCAGGTAAGGGCACTAAAAGGGAAGTGGATGAAGGGGGCTTCGTTCTTATTAGTGAAACCATGACTTCTCTCCCAATCTTATACCAGTGACTTCGAATCAAAATTAAGTTAAACACTTGTCCATAATCACAGACTTTGTCTAATTTGTCACCAATCACACCTCCATTATTAAAGTTAAAGGTTTCCCTCCAAGAAGAAATATTTTTAAAAAAAGAAAATCGTCACTAAAATTCGAGAAAAGTTTCACTTTTATCTTTCTGTTAAATATCTAATAGAAAATGTTAAAGAAGAGACTAAAATTAAACAATTTCAAAAACTAATGGATCAAGATGAGAAATTCAAATTTTTGGGGCCAAAATGAGATTTTGCCATTAGTTTAGGGGCCAAAAAAGCAACCATATTCCACTAAAATAAACCATTCAAAAACAAGTACTACCACTGACCATTCCCTACAAGAAAATCCTCGCTTCTAATTATGATTCTCATAAAACAATTACAATGGATTCTTCTTACTATCCCGTCTGCCATCATCTCATTCCAAAATAAAGCTACCTCATTCATGAATTACACGCATCTAAATTAAATGGCATGCCTACTTAAAAAAAAAAAAGAGAAACAAAAGAGTGGAAGAAAGAAGCACACATTCTTCGAGAACATAGAATCAAGATTTTCTAACATCAGATGTTATATTCCTCTAGGCACAAAGTTCAATCTGAATAGAACATAAAAAGACATTAAATCCCATCAAGCAACACAAATTAACATCAAACTCTGTTTGAAATCTACATGAAATCAATAGATAGGATAACAAGTCATTGTCCCTCTAAGCTTACAAACATTAGTTCTTTACCCTAATTCATGGGGTAGGAGACCTAGCTCCGTTTGGTTCCTCAGGGTAGTGATTGGGACTTCGGCTGAGGCTGCGCTTTGGGCTTCGGCTTCTGCTACGGCTTGGACCCCTAGCTGGGCTCTGACTACGGCTTCTTGATCCATTATATGGTGGAGACCGTGAGTACGACCTCTCCCGACTCTGCCGTGAGTATGACCTCTCTTGACTATACCTTCTCTCCCGGGGTGATACGGATCTGGCAAGAAATAAAACACCAAATTTATATATTGAAAATCAAGAGCACAACACAATGCTATGGGATTTTTCACTTCAATAGGGAAAACAATAATGAGATTCACCTGACAATTTTTTTGATTGGTTTTTTAAAAGACAGTTTTTTTTTTTAAACAGACATTTTCCCCTTAGAACTACAGGAAAGTACAATGCAACAGATCTTGGCCAAGAATATAAGATAGCAGGAACCAGAATCAACAAGACTATGGGCAGATCAATTTTCAAAACTTTTCCTGGATAGGAATATGAAAGACATGATTTCACCACATACATGAGCAGAAGAAAATTGATTAGGACCATTAAAACAACCAATGAAAGTTTAAGATGCCAACTAGTTGAGTTGGTAAAGTCACTTTCCGCACAATTTCAAGGACCTTTTGAGAATAGATCCTGCTTTCACTATGCTTCGAGCAGGATTGTGGATAAGGAATCAGAATAATCTCTCATTACGTAGCCCACCAATATTAACAGGGTAAAAAAAGCACAAGCACCCACACATACATTAATAACAGTAGACAACAAAATGAAATTCAGAAATTAAAAGGAGCTGAACTGATGCATTGAACAAAACCATTATCATCACTTATCTCACCTAGAGACCAATAGAAAACCTAGTGAACCACAAAACACCACTCAAGCAAACCCCAACTGACTGTTCGGTAATGTTCCCCCACTATCACAAATGCAGTCCACTCAGGATTCAACCCCCCACCTAAACAGCAGTTCCCAAGGCCTAAGTCTTGGGGAAAAACCAAAACTAAAAAGAAGACCTGGGGCATATAGGGAAATCTTACCCCCAAAGGAAAACCCTCAAGTAAAATCATACAAAAAAGAAACTGGAGCAAAACATAAGCATCAATTACCTTGAATAATTCCTTCGTTTAGGAGGGGAATAATAATCCCGGCTACGGGACCGAGATCTGGCATGACGTGGAGGTGGGGATCGGGAATATCGAGGAGGAGAACGTCTTCGATCACGGTAGCGACCCCCCCGGCTGCACAAGTACAATGCAACTTAAAAGAATCAACAAGAGAAATACGATATTGTCAACTAATAATTCTTGATCAGCAGAGTCTTAAGCTTCATCACATAAAAAGCAGTAGCAAGACTGTTGTAAAAAAATACAGTATACTAGTATTGGTTCCCATATAACATTCAGCAAGTAATGAGAATATCACACCGTACTAACTAACTAGGTAAAATTTATCAATCAGCAGTCATCAATCACAAACCAAAAGAGAGAAAGAAAGGGGGCGAGAGAAGAGAGAGAGAGGGGGGGTTGTGGTTGAGGGTAAAGCATATGCGTAAAAAAAAATAAGAGAATTTATTTTAATATAATCACTTCCAAGTAACGAAAGTAACAAGAAAAATTTACCTCCCTCGCTCCCGTGCCCTCATATCAGATGGCTTCTTCCTATTCTCCTCAGCAAACACAACAGTCACCTCTCGACCAAGAAGAATCTGACCATCCATATGATATTTAGCCTCTGCGGCATCAGCAGGATCAACATATTGAACAAAACCAAATCCACGCGGCTCCCTGGAAAAAAATATTTTGAAAAAAAAAAAAGAAAAGAAAGTGGAAGTGTATCATGAGTACTTGACATTGAAGGACATGAGCCACATCGAAGGACAATATCATGAGTTCTTGACAAGTCCTTTGCATACCATAAACCTTTTACTAGTAAATTTGTCGAAATTATCCCCAATAATATGGACGCTCATGATAAAAGAGCTAGCACTAGGCTGCTGACCTTGCAAGTGTCAGTTTTAAGATGACTTGAAATTCTTCAAGACTTGGAACATCTTCACATTGTGTATTCAAACTCAACTTCCTTCAAATCTTCACTATCATTAACATCATCTCCAATAGAACTCTAATTACTTGATTGATGTCTTCCAAACTTTAAATTCACTGTTAAACCTCAACAACTTCAATAAACGCACCCAGCTAGTGATACAAAAAGAGTACATGAAGGAAAAAATCCCCATATTAGAAAGGAATTCTAGAGGAGAAGCATAACAGATCCTGCTTGGTCACATCTCAAAAAAGACAGATTTCGAAGTTCTTTTAACTTGTCAAAACAAAAAGCCCAACGTATGAAACACTATGATTGCTTAAAACTATCCCTTCTTTCTTAAGAAATAAAATGAAGACAATAAGAGACTGCGTGGACAGGATCACCAAATTTTATTATGCCCATCAAGCCAAAGCTATTCAAGAAGACAAATACTAAATACAAGTTGGACTATCATTTCAGTTAATGATGTCTTAAAATATGAAATTCAAAGCAATATGGCATGACTCCACAATAATACAGGGAGAAAACTAAATATTGATTTCCTAAGGAAAAATAAGTAGGAACACAAATTTCATTCTCAATATGAATAGGAACACACAAATTTCATCAACTAAACTATTTGAAAAATAAAGCCACTGGATCAATACAGTAAACTAAGCTATTGCTCACCCAGTATAATAATCTTTTGGCAAATAAATATCCTTAAGAGGACCGAACTGTCCAAATGGCCTGCGAAGATCATCTTGCCTGCATAACAGCACACATACATAGTAAGAATGCGACAATATATTCGAATGAAAAATACTTACAACATAAGACGATTTTAACATAAAAACCATTCTAATAGGAAACAATCAAAAATCTACCCTTCATGAGTAAAAACAACAGAATACGAACAAAATATTGCTGCCAAATGAAGCAAACAATTGAACTTTGATAAGTACTTTAACAAAGATTTACACATTCAAATGCCATAGCACAGTTTATACAAATAGTAATAATCCATATTTCACGGTGAAATTAAGACATCAAATTCTCATCATTCTTCACTTGTCAACAAGGCAATAAATAAAACTTCTAACTGAGAAAGTATAAACTTAATAGTTCATAAGGACAAACCTGCAGTCATGGCGAAGATTACGAACTAGAAGGCTAGTAGGAAGATCTCTACCACGACCTCCATACCGGCCCCTAGGGCTTGGACTTCTTCCCCTTCTACCGTAACCCCTTGGTGGTGACGGAGTGTAACTCCTTCCCCTCATATTACAAAGAATTGTACTCTGTCCAGTGTCAATTGATTAGAAATAGAAAAAGAAAATCAAGCAGTTGACACAGTACGATAACATAAACAAAACTATTTCTCACTTCTTATCAAAATAAATCGATATGTATGATAACAAAAATTTTATACTAACAGAACCTATCAATTTTACAGGAAATTAAAAAACACCAGTCCACTACTAATGCTAGTTTTTAAATCATACATTAGAACTCAAAAGCAACATAGAAGCAAAACTGGAAAACAAAGATGTTGCAAGTCAACCTTTACATACACAATACATGCATCTAACACTCAAATGAGGGACAGCTCTATCAAAATAAATTACGGGAAAAAAAAAAAGGGTTGGCATCAAGGGGAAGAAAATGAGTAGTAGAACCCATAAGTAAAAAGCTAAACTTAGTTCCCATGACGTCCGGGCTTTGAGTCCTCATCGAAACCTACCTAACAATAAAGCTAGACTTTTGTGCCTGAAAAAAATTGTAGAGCTCAGCAGGAGGTCCCAGTATCTAAAAAATAAAAAAATCACACTATAGTCTCAAGTGGGTATTAATACAAATCCTTAAAATCCAAAATAGTCTGCAGTGGCATTTTAACAAAACCCATGTTGTTCATGTCATTAGCTAAAGTAATGGAAATTTAAGTGTAACAAAAAAAACAAGAAAAAAAAAACTTCACAAAATTGCAAATTAAACACCACAAATATGAAAATTGAATAATGTTTAGCAAAATCATATTAACTAATGGAAAACCCAATTAGCTCGAATCGCACAAAGATAATAGGTTATTAAAGCTGTGGCACAGAAAAGTATATATAGAAGAGTATTGCAAGATTAAGTATACTATATATGAAAAATTTTAGAAAATTACCACAAAATCTGAAAGCTGAGGCTGAACAACGAGCGAGCTGAGGCGCGAGGTAGATGACGGAGAAGCAGAGAGAGAGAGAGAGAGAGAGTCGAGCGGCCAAAATGACTGGGGGTGAGGGAGAAGGAGAACGACTAGGGTTTCTAAATTCCAAATCTAATACCGATTTCTTCAATGCCCTATACTACGTCGTTTTCACGAGTGGGCTTATTATTTTGGGTTACGGCACAAATGGTTTCAATACTATTCGGGGCAATTTGGCAATTTGATTCATAAAGTTTTGATTGTGTTCTCTAATTTTAAATAATTTTTTTAATTGAATGTTTAAACTCTAATTTGATATTAAATTTATGAGAAAAAACATACGTGAGAAATACGTCGTAGCATTTAAAAATATATTTTAGAGAGCAAAAGAATTTAGAGAAAAGCAAAAATACATTATTTATATTTTTTTAGGACTATTAGAGCTGCAAATTTCAAAAAATAAATTTGTAATCGTTCATTTTTATATTTAAAATTCCAAAATTATCTTTCAAGTGCACTTTCAAATGCTATCACGTATTCCTCACGTCGGAAATTTAATAGCATGTTGTAATTTAAACAGTCTAAAGACCAAATTACCTTAAATCAGAAATTTTAAAAGTTTAATTACTAAAATTGAAACTTTGATAATTAAATTGCCATAAATTGAATAGTTCAGGGACCATTTGTGCCATTAAAACCTACTATTTTTTCTCTTTTTTCTTAAGAAAAAAAATTAATGAGTAAATATAGCCTTAAATTATACATAAAATAAATATGTTCTAAAATAAGATATTTTAAAAATATTGTCTACTAGATTAATTCTGATTTTTTCAAATGAGTGGGAAATTACTTTTGATTAATGATACAGGAATACCGATTTCTTAAGAGGTAATGAATCTTTTGTTTGATGAACACAAACTTAGAGATTCAAAGATTCAGATTTATTTGTCATAAGTTCTGTATACTAATTGAATAATGCAATTCACGTATCATATTATATATGTATTGATATTAAAAATTTAGTAAATTAGTTTATTATTTATTTATAAATATATATGAGAAATTTTATTAAATATGTAAAAAAAAAAAATCTTTCAATTTGACACCTACGCTCAACTTAATAAAACCCAAAAATTCTATGCATTGCGACAATTTGTGGACAAATATACGCTTAAAATAATTATGCTAAATTTTCTTTGTATTATACTCTTTCTCTCAAATAGTATATGCTAAAAGTTACTCCTGTTCGCGATCAATAGGAGTTCGTTTGATAGAGAAAGTACTAGACGAGGCATATGTTTCTTTCCAATTACAAAATATCACCTTCAAATTTGCAAACCCAGACTTTTATGTTGAGTTCTCAAATTGGTTCATCTGGGTTTGCATTAGGACTCTTGGTCTTGTTCTCGATGCTAGAGAAAACATCTAAAACCCAATTCTGAAAGTTCTGATACTCATTGAAATGCTTAAATAAAGTCATCAAAATAAATCTTCGTTGAAATAGCGTCGAAATGGTTAAAAGGATCATTGAAATAACTTAAAATCTATTTGAAATCGTTGTTGAAAGCTTCCAAATTCCTATATATAGAAATCCATTGAAATATTGTCAATAACCTTTGAAATCCTAGTCATCAAAACCAATCGAAATACTTATTATTGAACATGTAGAAATCCTCATCAAAAACTATGGAATCATCATTTGAACTTGTTGAAAACATAAAAAAAATAAGCATAGAAACCTGGTGGTATCCCAATATATCGAAACTCATCAGGATCATTGTTAGAATCATCGAAAATTGTTGTCAAAGAAGAGATTCTGTGCCATCGAATCATCGTCTCATTCTTTAATAGGGGTAGCAATTTGTGTTGATGAGTCATGTTCGTGTTTTGTCAATATTCATGTATAACAGTATGTACTTCATTCTAAATCTGACTTGTTTAATAATTATGTCAGAAATTCTAATCCGAACCTTATCTATTTATAAATTGGTTGACCTGACACAACCCGTGTAACCTGTTTATTCAAATAGGTCATATGAAGATCAAGTCAACCCGATATGACCTATAAATCCGTTTAATCTAAATTAGCTAAAATATATTTATTTAACACATTTAACATAAATTCATACATGATTTATTACCTTAAAACACAAATATTTATCAAAAATAAAGCGAAACTACATAAAATCTTAATATATATGCATGATAAAGTCCTAAAAATACAAAAAAGTACAAAAACAAAAAATAAAAATATCAGTTTTGAAATTGGATTAAAAAGATCATAAACAGATTGATCCAAAATTAATATGTTTAATAAATAGGTCATTACGAGTTTGTGAATTAATCTGAACTCGACACATTTAACAAATAGATTCGCGAGCTGAACTTGATTTTGACTTGAAACTGATTAAGTTAAACTCAAACCCACTAATTCCATGTGAGTTTTGAGTCATGTTATTTTATCGTGTCACAAAATGTCAATACTATTCATTGTGATCATATGAAATTTTTATATATAGAGACCATATATATATATATATATAGAGAGAGAATGCGATGAAAATCAAGAGGATGGAAGTTTCACACGAATGAGAGAAAGATTTATCTACAATATTCTCTGTAATTTTTAGGGGGTAAAATTTTCAAAAAATATGTATTACAAAGTATTTTTAAATAGAGTATAGTTGTTAAATTAGGTCTAGTATAGAGCATATATAACCTAATTCCTCATATATAAATATTAGCATGCTTACTTTGATTAATAAACCTCTCTCATATTCAATTTTGAGGTTTAAAGCTGAAATCTTTCCTGAAATAAGTAAATATATATAATATAAAATACAATAGAAAGACATGTATTAATATATCGATATACAATATATATATATAGATAAATCCTGAATGAATTAATATATCATGTGCACATATACAACTATATGGATATAATTAAGAAAAAATTACATGAACCTCCATTCGCTTTTTTTTTCTTTTTTTTTTTGTTATTTAATACAACTGTTCAATGATAATCTTTCTCCGCAGCTTCCTCTTTTAGCAGGTACCATACCAAGGATGAGGATTTTTCTTCTCTCCGATATGGATTTTTCTCAGTTTATTTTCATGTTTTTGTGTTTAGTTTTAAATAATTCTTCTATTCGAGAAAACAGTTATTCACGTAGATCTAGATCTATGGTAGTCTTAGTATTCCCAAATCTAGATCTATGATATTTTGAGCTATTTTTAGTTTTTTTTTTTTTTGTTAGTGATATGATTATCCTCCATATTTGTATCATTTTATATTCAAATCTAGAGAGATTAGCAAACAAAAAATGGGCAAAATTTCCTTCAATAAATCAATCAGAAGTGCTTATTCAGATAATAAAAAGTCAAAATAAGTTAATGAAGAGCTCTATTATATCATTCATATATTCTTTCTCCAAGATCATTGTCAAAGACTACATGGACTCTGAGATTTCTGAATGTTTTTCTATCTTCAAGTTTATGAATCGATTTCTTGATTCTTAGTGTAAGAAGTTATATATAATTCGATTTGCTATTGTAACCCATGTGTGAGTATTAATAAAATTATTTCTTTTCAAAAAAAATCAATGATAACTTTATACTTCCATCATAAAACAAAAGTTTAATATTTCTAAGAGGAATATACATACACCACACCTTAGAATAAAAGCACACATTGACAAGAAAATAATTAAAATATATAATTTATTAAAGATAAAAAAAATTGAAAGCACATCTTCACCTTCAATATCTTTTTTGATTTACTAGACTTATTTTCATTCAGTATTTTGTTTTATTTATTTTTCCTCTATAATAGATCTCTCATGCTCCAATTTCTTTGGTAATCAATTTAATTGGTAATCAATTTAAATGTAAATCATACTACAACAAATATTAAAAAGAGAAAGACAATGAGTACCTAGAAGAAACCTTAAAAATTGAAGAAATATATGACTTTATAAATTATGTGATCAAAGCAGAGAGTATAGAATATTTTATATAATTTTAGTTTTGTATTTATTCTCTAATATATAAGTGTATGTAGATTTTATTTATATATATATATATAGGCACTAATTCAGTAGGCTTTTTTTTTAATTTTTTTATTTATATATAAGCATCATTTTGGCTAATTAAAATTTATATGCACATATTTTTATAGTAAAAAGTAAAAGAAAGAAATAACATTAATGATGTATATCTTCATATGCATATCATTATAATCGTTAGATCTAATACGTTAGATCACTATTAGATGATGATCCAACAGTTAGAAAAAAGATATCTATACATGGATAAAAAAAACAAAAGTATGGCAGCATATATATATATATATCATGATGATTAATTATAATCTTGTATGTCTAACTTTTTTCTTCTTCTTTTTTTCTTGAGGCATTATAATATATGTTTATACTTAATAGTCATGATTAAAAATAAATAAATTAAATGTTTGTGTCTCTGAATATGATTCTTTGATTTAGTCTTTTTCATCATAGAATTTACAAATTGCGAATTCGTTTGTTTTGGCAAATGGAAGTATTGGAAGAAATTTTTATTCTAGAGAGTGTTTGAGGTGCTTTTAATATGAATTTTAATATGTTGTTCTATTTGTTGTATTTTATAGGAGTACCTTGATATTAATGTAGATTGCACATATAGTTCTCCTATTTCCTATTTCTAGGAAAAATTATTATAAAAAAGTTCATATTTCTAATAATTACTTTACAAGTAACCCTATTTAATTTTTCTATAAAAAAGCAATAAGTATACACATATTTTTATTATGAGCATAGAGTCTGACGAGGAATTGAGGCTAAATACAAAGAGCTGCTTTCAAATTTTCAGTACCTGGTTTACACCGTTCATTTTAATAACGGTCATGTTTTTTTATTTTATAGCAAAATGACCTAGTTTATTGGTTCCAGAATATATATTACTTTTGCCATACAAGATATCAAACATACTTATTATTAAAATTGACATACATCAATATAAAAACTAATTAACTGATTTATTGAAATTTGATTTACTGATGTATGATATTAACAATCATTTTTCGATAAAAAATTATAAAAAAGTTATAACAAAAGGATGAGTTTATTAGTTTCAGATAGATGAACACCAATTTTACTATATATCATATATTAAATGTAGTTGTTGTGGAGGCTAAATTCCAAAATTGAATTTCTAAAGACTCTAACCACTTGTGACCATTAAGTCCTTAAGGAAGAGAAAAAGTCGAGTTCTTAGATTGGGGCGTAAGAATTACCTGCATACCTTTTAAAGAGATCAAGCTCGAAATAGTTATTTAATCAAATTATTCTATGAATAATAAATATAAGGACAACTCTATTTCCATCTTTTTTTTTGTCCTTCTCTCCTCACTTTTTTTTTAATTAATTATTTATTTAGAAAAATATTCTCGTATGAATTAACATGAATATCTTCATATAATATTAAACAATTAAAACCATTATCTCTTAGCATTCCCCTTAATTATGTTTTTCTTTTAAAGTTTTTTTTTCCTTTTTTTTTGGTGAACTAATAGTTAACTTTTTTGTTGTTTTTTTTTCTAGAGGGGGGGGAGTGGGGGGGGGGGGGAAGCAACCATGGGATTTTTTCTTATAAGTTTTTTTTTTTGTTTGGTAACTATGTTTTTTTTTCTTATAAGTTTTTCATTTCTTTTTGGTTTGGAAACCAATTGTCTTTTTTTTTTTGGGCAAGGGACCACCGTCCAACAACTTTTTTTTGGGTTTAGGAATTAACATGCTGTATAATTGTAAGATAAAAAAAAAAGAACATTAGTTTTCTTAATTTATACTATCATTGTAATTTCTAAAAAGAGAAAAAAATATAAAAATTAATTTATTGTAAAGTATTAGGGGTGTAAAAAGAAATATTTAGAGAAATATTTGACAATAGGTATTTTAGTACATAATATAAATTTATAAGATGGGTAAAAAGAAATTTTAAAATATTAG
Source organism: Parasponia andersonii (assembly GCA_002914805.1). Classification (NCBI taxonomy): domain Eukaryota; kingdom Viridiplantae; phylum Streptophyta; class Magnoliopsida; order Rosales; family Cannabaceae; genus Trema; species Trema andersonii. The sequence goes on from JXTB01000090.1 coordinate 1,074,861, forward strand.
AAGGATGTGTTTAGAAAGAGGTTAGGAGAGAAAAAAAAAAAAAGATGGAAATAGAGCCACTCTAAATATAATTGTATGAAACTAATGTATATAGAATTTCCAGAAATGAAGAAGTGTGAAGTATAATTATGTGAAACTAATGTATATAGAATTTTCCAAAAGTGAAGAAGTGTGAAGTAAAATATATAAACATTCTGATGGAGATGTAAAGAATTGTACATCATATTCTCCTCTATTGACTAATAGGAGACTAGGTATTTATAGAATAAGATATTAGTTCGAAATAGAATTATACTTATTATAAAGATATAACTTTAGGTAATTTAATTATAGGAGGTACTTGCCTAATTTTGTCTAATATAGATTTTAGATACTAAATACTAGGAATTAAATATCACTATATACTTACTTAATTCATTGTATTTGAGACATCAAAATTTTCATCATCTTTTTTTATGATAGTGATAGGCCCTAGTCAGAAATTATATCAATATTAAATAGGTCACATGGACTAGGGTGCTCAAAATCCAAACCAAATTGATTAAATTGCCCAATCTAATCCATCCAATTGTCAAAAATTTGATATCCAATTACAATTGGATTAAATTGGATATTAAATTTTTGGTTCTAATTAGATTAATTCAGTTGTCGGACCTCATAGTAAAAAATCCAATTAAAATTGAATCGATACAATTAATATTAAATAAATTAAACAATTAAATATATTTAATTTTTTTGTCTATTTTTGGCTTATGTATATCTTAATATAGACCTTATTTTACTAAATTAAATAGAAAATCTATATCAACTAAGTAATATATTCATCTCTTTCCCTTATTTACTACCTTTTCTTAGAAATAAATTAAAAAAAGGCCAAAAGTTTGAGACTATAGAATTTTATTATGTTATATAAATTTTGATTTTTATTCTTTTAATTTGAAATATATTGAAAAAAAACATCAATTTTTTTGCTCATAACTAATTAAAAATCCGATCTAATCCATTACTAGTTGGATTGGATTGGATCGATTTTTATAGATAATAGATTGGATTGGATAGTAATTTCTAAAAACCGACCTATAATTAGATTGGATGGAATATATGTAAAAACATGATTTTTGTAAGGGCAATAGAGTCATTTTTCACCCTAATGGTATTTTGGTAAATAATTATTTTCGGAATATTAAAATTAAATATCAAGATTATTTTATGAGGGTCTACAATTTCCTATATTTGCATCAAACTCCCCTAATTTTCTCTCTTCTTCCTCAAGGTCCTTGAGACCCTCTTTCTCACCCTATCGGTTTCTCTCCCCAAAACCCACAGTCGGTTTTGAATCAGGCTTGAGCTCCGAGCTACTGCTTGCCCATGACCGGATGATGTCACGCCAGCCTTCTTTGGCCTAGGTGCGATGAAGACGAGCTCGAGTTCGCGGCTCCACACGAACAAATTTGGCGATTCGACTGCTGGGCACTATCCTCAGCTGCACCCACTCACCCAAACCTTCTCTCAACATCGAACCCAACGTGTCTTGGCCAAGGATTGCCAGAAATTTCTCTCTAATGAGCATTTATTAGTGTTTAGTCGTTTTTGTAACAAAATATGATATTTTGGCAATTATTTTTGTAAACTTAGGGTATTGGTTACAAAACTTTGTAGGATAATTACATTATTTTAATAAGACGATGGTTGATTATACTGTGTAGAATTGACATTTGATTTGTGGGAAAATCTAGTAAAGTTGGTATTTTCATGAATATTTTCTAAGGTGATATCTTCATAATTATTTTTGTGAATTAATTAGTTCGGTCACGAAACTTTTATGGGTTAAAACTAGAGATTGAAATATGATTGAATAAGATTGTTTTGAGTTGAATCGAAATAGGTAATGGGAGAATTTTCAAATTTAAAATTTAATATTTTTCTAATTATATTCAAAATGTGGTATTTTCATAAACTTATAAGATTTTGGCTGAAAGTTTGTCGAACTTTTAGAACGGGTCTTGGGCTATGAATAGAAAAGTAATAACTCTCTAAATATGCCTTAGAAAATAGTATGACCAGAAATATTAGTATTTTTTAATAATTCTTTTGAAAAATGATATTTACATAATTTTTGGATTTTTGAACTTAAATAATATTTGGGATCTCGAAACCGAATTCCAACTTTGAATTTGGACTCAATGAGATCAATAGATGAATTTTGATATAAAATATAACTAAGTTTCAATGTTGAACAAAAATTGAAATTTCATGATTTATAAATTACACCGTTTTGCGTACCATTATCTGGTCCTGTACTAGGACTCACTTTTGACAAAGTATTTGTTCAACCTAGTATTTTTGGGTACTTTGAATTCAGTGGTGAGTTCCCTTTATCCATCCAAAGCTCCGGTAGAAAAGTCACTTTCTCAAATGAACTTAATAGGATTTCGAAATGGCTGTTTGAACACCCAAATAACCAACGAGAGTTTTTTCGAGCATTGTTAGCTAGATATAACTACCATTTTGAGGTAGATGTCTAATTCCCTAATTTTTATATCCGTTTTGATTTATAATTACATTAAAACTTATTTATGAAAAATCGTGATTTTACGATTATTTAATAAATTGTTGAAAATTATTAGATTATATCAAGATTGGACTATGTAGATTATTGTACATATTTTTATATTGTGATTATGGGGTAAAATAGTGGTGTACTGACCATATTATAATAAATCCCAAAATAATACCAAAGTTGAATTTTAAAGCGTTTATTTGATTCTTAGATGCATGGTTATTGTGAACGGTTGGATGCTATACATACCATAGGATCACACACCTGAGTTCCATTATTACATTATGGTAGTTTAGATCGCTGACAAGTTGCTGCAGTATTAACTGAAAGATTTAGGCCCATTCACAGATTTTTGGTTTATACACCTATGGGTAGTATCAGGATGCTGGATACATCTGCTATATAGGTATTATAGGGTCGTGATAAGAGGATGAGAGCTCACTCATATACATAGTTGATTTATGATATATACAATTATGTAGATTTTAGTTTTGAATATGTGATTATTATTGATACCAATTATTTTATATACATGGTTTATAAATAGATTTTGGAAAATGTATTAACCATGCAGGTTTGATAAAATTACATCCAAATTAAAAAAGGTAATTAAATTTCTACTAAAGATATGAATGCTCACCCCCTACTTCTCCTATTTTCAGGTGTTGGTCTAATTGAAGTAGTTTGATGGATAGACAAGCTATGCAACTTGTGTATACAGCTCTACTACTTAATCTTTAGTGTTGTTCATACTCTACAAATTTTCTTTCTTGTTTAGTTATTTAGCCAAGATTAATAAATCTACTAAGTGGATGTATGTGGATGGTTTTATCATTAATTTGAGTACTTGAAACTACAAATGATTTAATATAAACTATTTTGGACATTGAACTAAAGTTTTTAGTTGGATTTATTTACCAATATTTATGATTTCTCAACAAGTAACTAAATGGGATAGCTGGATATTTTCTTGAACTTTAACGAGTATTTTTCTTAAGTAATTACAATCCAATATAAGTGTTTTTAATGGATATGGATCTCACAATGACCTAAGGATCAAAATGAAATTATTTAATACTTAATTTCTCCTGAATTTTAAAAAAATTAATATTATTTCCACTTAAAATTATTAAAAATCACGTCTTTGAATTTCCAGTCGTGACAGCATGACTAAAATAAGTTGGATTTCAACCAATGAGTACCCCTAACATGGACCATAAAATGAGCCAGGCGAAATTTGGGCATATCACTTAGTATAAAAGACTGGTATACAATAGTAAAGCACCGATTTACTAAGGGCTCACTTGGATAAATTTTTATTTCTTGTTTTTTTGTTTAAATGAATAAAAATTTAGAAATTCTTCTTGGAAAACAAGCTTAGTAAAATTGGTTTGTTTTCTATTTAAATATTGTAAGTAAATTAATAAAAATAGAAGCATTATTTTTTCACTTCCAAATTTTTTTAAACAAAAAGTGATTTTCTATATATATTTTTGAAAATGGAAGTTTTGTAAATAAAATTCGCAAAAGTGATATTTTACAAATAAAAATTTTAAAGTAGTATTTTGTAGATGATATTTTCCTAAATAAACATTTAAAATCATACTTTTCTAAATAAAATTTTTTAATGACAGTTTTCAAAATTAACTTTTGTATTTACCAATCATGTTTGTTTTTTTTTTTTTGGTTTATTAAAATTCAAAGTGATTTGGTGAGTTATCAATCAAGTTTCTTATTTTAAATATTAAACAAATAAACAAAATTTTTGTTTCGTTTTCAATTTTATAAACATAAAAATTGAAAGTATATCCAAGTAAATGTCTTATATTGTTAGTGTAAAATTGATAAAATTAGTCATATTTTTATAAAAAAGAAGAATTTTGATTTTATGTGATAAAATTTTTTAAAAATTAAAAAATCTCAGATGATCAATTATCTTTTTTTGTTAGATTTATTCAAAAAAACATATCGCTTTTAAACATATCTAAAAAATACCACCTTTTACTACTTTACTTGAGGTTACCAGTTTCGTTACTTGAGGTAATCTGGTTAGTCATCTCAATTGATTCGAATGGTTATTTCAGGTAACCTCAAGTATCTTTAATAAATTCTAATTTTGAGGAAAAAAGTAATATTATTTTAAATATTTTTTTAAAGTGGTATTTAAATATAAACTTGTAAAATGACATCTTTATATATAATCCAAGATTTTTCTAAAAATTAGCCCAAGATTTTTTAATTGTTTGGATTTTGGGCTTGTAATTCTATAAGAAGCCCAAATAAGAATGAAGTGCCAAAAATGGTCATTTGACTAATTTGCATAAATAACTCAAGAATTTTCACTTAATAGTAATGAAGGGGAAGAGTTTTGATGAATACTAAGATTGACAATGGGGTAGATCGAGAATGATTTTTTAATTATCATCACTATCCCCGGAAGCCAATCACAATACCATACCCACACACTTAATCATTCTTTTGGATGTGGGGACGGTGCATGTATTAACTAATGGATAACGGGGAAAAATATGGTTACCTATCACTCTTTGGTAATAATAAAATATTAAACAAATTAAGATAAAAATACTAAATCTTGTTCATTATCAACCAAATATTAAACACAAAAATAAACTAATAATTTTTAAATTCTAAAATTTATATATAAGTACATATGACTCTCCTAATTCATTATTTTACTAAAGATATAAGAATATAGATAGTGCAAAATTAAATAGATATCTATATATTTAATAGTTTTTCTATGTAAATATATATCGAGGGAAGTACGGTACGGATTATACTAATACTTTCCCTGCATCATACCTGCATATTAATAGTGTGATTATTCTCTGCTCCGATTAATTTTCTAACTTAAGTGATTTTTTTTCTCCTTTTTCGAATTAGATAACTACGAATACCCGTAATCGTGGATTATATTGCTACCCGTAATGAATACCCACTCTTCCATCTATTTTTGGAAATGCCAAAAAGACCTCCTCACTTTTATGATTCGGTTTTCAAAGCATCCATTTTAACGATTTTTATTGCCAAATAGACCTAAAGTGACAAGGTAATCAATAGAGTCTAGAGGTCATGAATGCCTTTGAGCCTTGGGAGATTTGAGATTTCTATAACAAAAGCTTAAAAGTGCTATATGAAATTTCCCCTTTAGGTAGTGATGGTGACTGCCTCAAATAGAGCATATGTTATATGTAGTGGCGACCATAATCTAATTTAACTATATATATATATATATATCCAATTTACTTAGGATATCTATCAATCAACCTTAGTTGGTTCCAACTAAGTATTCAAATTTTACTCTATATCCAATAGAT
>JXTB01000091.1:4607-15056 GCA_002914805.1 Parasponia andersonii
AAAAACTTGTTGTTTGATTTTTACGGTAGCTACGCAAGTGCACGTGCCGAAACAAGTGATATAGTAGTGAGTGAGTATCGTCTCCACAGGGATTGATTACCAAAATTATTTGTAAAATCTAAGTGTCAAACAAGTTAGTTTAACAATGAGAAATAAAGATTTGTAATAAAATAGCAACAATTTAAAGTTGCAAGCAGTAAAGTAAATATTAAGCAGAAAATAATGAGATCTAATCAAGTGATTGTGGATCAGTGATGTGGTTAAGCTGGGATTATTGAATCCTCCTTGGTTGCAAATCTGGGTTTAATTGCTGCAGCAACGCCTGTGGCAAAATCACACCAGTAACCGAAAATTCATTTTGTACATATTCATCTTCCGAATTCAATATGTTAAAGTTCTTTTAAACCAGATTTGACATATTCCTACACAAACCCAGTTCTCAAAACTTCATTTATAGTATCAATTCTCAATGGGTTTGCATGGTAACAATATATTCCTATACCATTACTAATTCAAAGATCTACTAAGAGATGATTGAATCATGCATCATTCAAGCTAAGTCCAACTAGATTAACCTTTCCAGAATTAATCTTAATCTGTTTATCCTAAATATTGATGGCCAAGCAACAAAAGGGAATATTAGTGAAGCACACTTGAACGAACTAGCGGAAAATACCATAAACATTTAAAACAACTTTAATCCATCATTACAACCTCAGATTCATCATAATCCCAGCTAAAGGAACTTAGCTCATGGTCTGAAATGTAAAAATCAGCAGCTTAAAATGCTCCATAGATTACAGAAAGTTCAAGAAAAGGAAAAGAAAGTAAACACAAAGAAGATTAAAAGAGATAAAGAAAGAGCTAGCTGGATGATGGTGGTTTAGCTCCTTGCTGCAGCCAGTACTTCTCCTTCTTCCTCCTTCCGTCTCTGTACCTTTCTTCTTTTTCTCCTTTCTTTCCTTTTTCGTGTAACCCTCAGCTCAGCCGCCTCTTCTTTTTTTTTTTTTCTTTTTTCTTTTTTTTTTGGGTTAAACCAAGTACCCTAGCACAGGTGTCAGCTAAATAGAAGGGTCAGGACCACTTTTTCCTCATTTCTCTTTAGCTGGTATTTTCTGCTGGCTGTCAGCACCAGCTGTTCAAAATAAATACCAGCTGGAAGTTGACTCTGCTGTTCAGTGCTGCTCTAGCGTGTTGCTGCAGCAAAGCTGCTTCCAGCTTTCACTTAAGCTCAGCTTTCCTTCTCGGTTGCTGCCATTTAATCTCTGCATGGTTTAAGACCAGATTTCAGTAATTCTAATAAAAATCAAAGGAAATAAACTAGAAATTAACTAGATTAAGCCTTAAACACAGCGACGCCAAAAACTAAAATAAAGTAAAGAAAGACACCTAAACTATAAAATTTATTCTTCTAAAGCAACTATCCTATGACTAAAAAATACACAAGATAACTCTATTTTCATAGAGTTATCACCCATTCAGAAAGAGATGAATTGGTTGATGATGTAAGTGTGAATAGTCAAGATTAATCACCTCTGCCTCTAAAAATAGCTCATTCTATCCTTCATCGTAGAGGAACTGATCAAGACATTCTTGAACATTTGCTCTGCCTCCTCTTTTATTATTTCAAGTGATCATCAGTCCTAAAAAGCCAAGGTCTGCTAGGCCATAATCAGATAACACTAGCTTGAACTCTGAAATGGTTGAATCATGTTTTTCAATACCGTCAATTTTCTCTTATAAGAGAGTATTTCATTAAAATCACCTCACAGAGCTAGGAAGTGTTGTTTAAACCTTTCAATCGCCGAAGGAGTTGCCATGAGAAATGTCAATTAGCTGAAGCTAGATTCCCATAAAATCCTATAAATCTCCATATCTTACTGTTAGGATCCTTGACAATGGTATCAATATGGCCTTTTGAGAAATAACAAACTGATGCATCCCAATCATCATCCTATGATAATATCAAACCACCACTTTTTCCAATATTATCTACTACTAGCCCATTTGAGAAACCAGCTAACCTCTTAATATTATTAGCTCACCCACCTGCTAGTCTAATCTTAGATAAGAAGACTAAATTATGGGAAACTTTTAGAATAAGACTACGAAGAGCCAATAGCATGTGAGGGTTTCCCAGGCCCTGCACGCTCCAGCAGAAGATACTCATTAGGTTCGGCAGTTTTGTGTCGCAAAACTCACCAAAAACTCATCAAGATCTCTTGACTCCACAACTATTATACTACAGTATTTCTTCTCCTCAGGACTATCCTCTAACTTTTCTATCTAGAGCGTACGTTTTAGTCCTAGGGTCCGTTTTGTATATGATAGAGAAGCTATTATTAGTCGGGATTACCTTTACCTGGGGGATTTACGAGCTGTGTCGGGACTTTTTTGTTTGCATAGGGAGGTATTCATTTTTAGTAGGGGACCAAATTTTAGGCTATAGAATGACACCAACTTACTCAGACTTTTAGTGATTTTTCCTTTTATCACTCGTTTCCACTTTTTATGTTTAACAGAGCCGAATCTGAATTCGGCCCATGTGTTTTTTTAAAATGCAACTAGACAATTGTTTGTGCATATCTAGGACCATGTTGTCGTCTACACATATTTTTCACATCCTAGACATGATTAGTATCTGAAATCACAGAGTTGGCATCTAAAGAAATTTTAGTGGGAGCAGCACTTACCTTGGTAGTGGCCGATTTTGAATTCAATAGAGCCTCCACCAACTCCGACACAGCAGTAATCATGTTTCCCATGTTTACCTCCTGAATTGTCTCCTGGTAGGGCCCTATTAGTGTCCTCAGTGTTCTGTTACCTATAGATCCATTATGAATGAGCTTTTAGTTGGACTTACCTTGAAGCACTATTTTCGCTGCTGATTTTGTTAGGAGATCAACTTTGTGGAAGTGATAACATACAGCTAAAATACGAGTTGAGAAAATTTAGGTAAAATGAAAAAAATAAGGCACACAAAAGAATTAACGTGGTTCACCCAATTTAGGCTACGTCCACAGATAAGCCTGTGAAGAATTTCACTATGAAAAGGAGATTACAACTCACTTCTCTCTAAATACAAGGAGAAAACAAATGAACCTCTATCTCTCTTGAAGTAGGAGAAAACAAGTGGGATACTAAGAGGAATTCCTAGGCTTGAATTCTCTCTTAGAAAGGAAGAAGATTTAGAATAGGATACAAAACAAGTGATGAAGCCCTCCATATTTATAGAACTTGAAAAGTGGTATGAAAACTATATTTTACTATTGCTATTACGGCTGCTATTTTCACTATTGCTAGTGTGGCTGCCTTTTTTCACTGTTCCGATTGTGGCTGGTTGGTGAGCTGTAATTATTGATTTGTTCAACATTCTCTCACTTGAAAACTTGATTTTAATCAAGTCTTCACACTTGATAAATATCTCTTTTCTTCCCTTGTCAATTCTTCATTCTGCTTATATTTTTTTGTTAGACCATATAAGGATCTACACCATTGGAACTTGTTAGTGTTGATTGATTTGCTTAAAGCATCTACTAGGTTCTCTTTTGTGTGATCTTCTTCATATCCACACTTCTATCTTCTACTACTTCTCGAAAAAAGTGATATTGAACATCAATGTGCTTTGTCCTGGAATGAAAGGCTGGATTCTTTGCAATGTGCAAGGCACTCTGACTGTCACAAAATAGAGGAATCTTTCTTGTTTGTGCCCGAGCTTTTCCAATAACCTTTGAATCCAAATAGCCTATTTACAAGCTTGTGTAGCCACCATATATTCTGGTTCTATTGTAGATAGAGCCATAACAATTTGTAGTTTCGAAACCTAACTTACAGCTCCTTCTGCAAGAGTAAACACATAGTCTGTAATAGATTTTCGTTTGTCAAGATCACCCATAAAATCTGAATCAACATATCCTCTGACAGTAAATTTTGATCCTCCGTAACATAATGCAGCATCTGAGGTTCCTTTGATGTATCTCAGAATTCTCTTCATAGCATTCCAATGCTCTCTACCAGGATTCGTCATATATCGACTAATTGCTCCCACTGCTTGTGCAATGTCTGGTATTGTACATATTGTAGTGAACATTAGGCTTCCTATTGCTGATGCATATAGTACTGAGACATCTCCATCATCTCTACCTCATTACTAGGACACATCCCGGAGGATAACTTGAAGTTAATAGGAAGTGGGGTAGAAATCGACTTACAATCTTACATATTGAAGCAGCGTAAGATTTTCTTCAAATAATTCTTCTGAGAAAGCTGAATCTTCCTATTACCTCTGTCTCGGTGAATTTGCATCCCTAGAATCTTGTTTGTTGGTCCCAAGTCCTTCATATAAAATTCCCTAGCTAATTGTGCCTTTAATTCTTGGATTTTGCCTTTGTTGGGGCCCCCTACCAACATATCATCCACGTACAACAATAAGATAATAAAGTCAATATCTTCATCAAACCTTCTGAAGTATGTGCAGTGGTCTGAACTGAGTTTGTTGTACCCAAGGCTTATGATGAATGAATCAAATCTCTTATACCAATACCTCGGCGCCTGTTTGAGACCGCATAGAGATTCATTCAACTTGTAAACCAAGTTCTCCTTGCCTGTTTCAGCAAAACCTTCTGGTTGGAGCATATAAATCTCTTCTTTAAGTTCTCTATGAAGAAAAGCTGTTTTCACATCTAGCTGCTCTAGATGTAGGTCAAACGTAGCATATATCGCCAGAACCACTCTAACTGTTATCAGTCGAACTACAGGTGAAAATATCTCATTGAAGTCAATACATTCTTTCTGAGCGTATCCTTTTACCACTAACCTCGAACAATACCGCTCCACTTGATCATTGCTATCACGCTTGATCTTGTAGACCCATTTGTTGCCAATAGCCTTCCTTCTTTGTGGTAGCAAAACAAGATCCCATGTTTTGTTCTTATGAAGGGCTTCAATCTCTTCTTGCATTACTGTCATCCATAGGGATACATCTAGGCTTTTGGTAGCCTCATGGAAAGTTGTTGGCTCTCCATCCTCTATTAGAAGACAAAATACAATATTACTCTCAATGATATAATCCGAGTGCCATGCCAGTGTTCTTCTCTCACGAGTTGATCGACGAATTTCAGAGGCCTCTTCCTCGACTGGTTCTTCTACTTCGTACTCTGGTGCTACTTTAGAAAAATCTGAATCTTCAGTATTCTTTTCTACCTGAACTATAGTAGTTTCTGGTCTATTATCGTCTCCCTTTTCTTGCAGTTTATTCTCTGTAAATATCATATCTCTGCTAATGATAACCTTATGGGCAGTTGGATCCCATAAGCGATATCCCTTGACTCTATCAACATATCACAAGAGTACAAACCTTTTGGACTTTGAATCTAGTTTTGTGATTTTTTGAGCATTGTACATCCCGTACATAGGACATCCAAACATATGTAAGCGAGAATAATCTGCTGACTTACCAGTCCATACCTCCATCAGTGTCTTCAGATCAATCGCTGTTGATGGAGATCGATTGATCACATAACAGGCGGTTTTGACTGCTTCTGCCAAGAATGTCTTAGGTAGACCTGCAGCTTTCAACATTGCTCTTATTCTTTACAACAAGGTTCTGTTCATTTGCTCTGCCACTCTATTTTGTTAAGGAGTGTACGCCACTGTGAATTGCCTCTTGATACCTTCTTATAGACAGAAGTTATTAAATTCATCGCTTGTATATTCTCCTCCATTGTCCGTCCTTAAACACTTGATCTTTTCTCCAAATTCAAGCTCTATCTGTGCTTTGAATATTTTGAAGACTAAAAACACATCTGCCTTCCTCTTGATAGGATACACCCAATATCTCCTGGAGTGATCATCAATAAAAGATACAAAATATCTAGCTCCTCCTAGGGACATTACCGGTGCTTGCCAAATATCAGAGTGAACCAAGTCTAGAACTTTTTTACTTCTAGAACTAGATGTGCTAAACTTTAATCTATGCTGCTTGTTTGTGACACAATGCTCACAAAAGGGTAAGGATACCTTTGTGAGACCAGGAAGCAACCTCTGTTCAGATAGAATCTTCAAGTCTCATTCCAATATATGGCCAAGCTTACGATGCCACATCATCATTGATTCTTCTCCGGAATTTGTTGAAGCAACTGATGCCTCTGCTTCCATCAGTGTATCTCCTTTAAGCATGTATAGATTCACTGCGATTTTCTCCACCTTCATTACTACAAGTGTACCTTTCATAATCTTCATGATCCCATTCTCAACATGAGTTTTGCAACTAAAGTTATCTAATTGTCCCAAAGATAATAGATTTTTCTTCAGGCCTTTCACATGTCGCACCTCTTGAATAGTATGAATAGTGTCATCGTACATCTTTATCTTGATAGTACCAATCCCAGCAATCTCTAAGGCATGATCGTTACCCATGAATACAGATCCTCTAGAGACAGGTTCATATGTGTGAAACCATTCTTTATGAGAAGTCATGTGCCATGTTGCTCCCAAATCCACTAACTAAACATCAGTGAGCTACCGTCTATCCTTAGAAATTCTGAAGTATTTGCAATATTCCCCTGAGCATTTGATGACTCAGGGTCCTTCCCTCTGGAATCTCCATTCTTCTTGAGTTGCCAACACTCCCTTTTGACATGCCCTTTCTTGCTACAGTGATAACACTTGACATTCTTCTTACTTCTTGACTTTGATCTACTATGACTCTCTCCCATTGAGGCCACATTCTGTTGATCTCCCTCTCATTGTCAAAGTCTCTACTGCTGTGAACTTGTTAGTCTGTCTTCCTTATTCTTACGCCGATTTTTTTCTTCGAGAATAACAGCTGTAAGATCGTTGAAAACTAGAGTTGTAGCATTACTAGTCACATTTATAATGAGTTCATCATACGAATCAGGTAGACTCTGAAGTAAGATTTCCGCAGGTTCATTATCCTCTATTTTATGCTCCATTGTTGTGAGCTGTGAGAATAGAGTTTGAGAGTGTTGATGTGGTAAGTCACCGTTATTAATTTTGCCATCCGAAGGGTATAAAGCCTTCTCTTCAAGAACATTTTGTTGTGAAGTGATTTGGCCTAATACAACTTTGTCAGTATATCCCATATCTCCTTGACTGACTTCTTCTCCTCAATGCTCGATAGGACTCTATCTACTAGCGCCAGATGAAAATTAGCGACAACATTGCTATCCATCTCGTCCTGCCTTTTATCATCAGTAATCTCAGCAGGTCTTTTACCAATTGCTGCTAGGCAATTATCTTTTCTCAAGATTGCTTTTATCTTCATTTTTCACAAAGTGAAATTGCTCCCATTAAACTTCTCAATATCGAATTTTGCCGCTATTTTTGTTCACCACGATTTGTTCAGTTACCACCGTTTCACTTGGTAAGTGGGCCTCTCATGCAAGTTACATAATGTACACACACAAAATAGGTACAAAATCATCTATCAGAAAACCACAGCGTCAAAATGTTCATATACACAAGCCGCGGTCAGAAAGTCAGCGCTCCTCCTCTAACTCACATATCATCCGTACCTTCTGCAATGTAAGAATATTAATGAGTATAAAACTCAGTAAGTAACGTATGCAGATGCAGAGTACATATAACATGAAACAAATGGTCATATGGTTGGGATCCCTGTGTATATTGTATTGCCTGACAAGACCGTGAATTGCATACTGAGTCACTCAGAGAATGTATAACATATCATGAGCTATATGGAGGTCTCGAGCCCCAGAAAATCCCCTCTGTGTACATCAGAGGTCCACCCCATACCGCCGTCAAAGTGTTCCCGTAGGAACCATAATGTCCCCGAGAGGACCAAAGTGTTCCCGAAGGAACCATATCATATATTTGGGCGCTGGCCCGCCACACCCTATTCATCAATACTTGTCAGACAATATAAATATACCATGTTTTCATGTCTCATGCAAAACTGAATGACAGTTACGTATATACACATATCCACAGATTCTATATCCACAATTTCACAGAATAAAGAATTTCTTACATTGCAGGTGTGACGTTACTTACCTTATGTCTGACAGAAAAGATAGTGAAAAGGGTCAGTATCCTCAGTGATAAGGTGTGTGGAAGACCTTATATCAATTTTATTACTAGAATGATTACTATAATGTAAAATGCTTAAAGAAAGTAACCACAAGCATAAATCACAACTTTCTTAAAATCAGGAAATCTAATCATAAAATGAACCGAAATGGCACATACTTTCATAAAAACTAGTTCATTTGCTTCTAAATAGTACCATTTGGTTTTAAAAATACTTGGACAGCACCTCTCCTATTTTTAGGACATTCCCACATGATTAAAATCATGGTTTAAGATCTGCAATAACAATTCACAAGCCAATTCCCACATATACACCTCAAAGAGGATCATTTATAACAACCTAGGTGCACTTGAATTCTTTTCGGTTTAAACAAAGTTTAAAACTACTTTTACACTTGTATATCATCATAACCAGCCAATAAATAGGTGTAATCTACATAAAAGGATCAATGTCTTACACATTCCAAGTAATGAATTCAAATTACAAGTGTAGACAACTTATTCCAACAATGAAAATACTTTAATCCACACATAGTAAACTTTGGGGCTTTAAGTCTAACTTTAATCGTCCACTTAAATTCTATGTTTCTAAACATATATAAGGTTTTCTAGGACCTTTATTTATCAAGTAAAATCTTTGATTTAAGGGCTAATGCAATAGAAATAAATTACCAATTCCAAATTCCATAAAAATCTCACCTTGACTAGTTTGAACCTTTGTTGAATCTCTTGCCTTCTTCTTCCACAAAACTGATTTCTATGGCTTAGAAATTAATCTTAGGACTCAAGAGGACCTAGAGGAATCATTATTTAAGTGGTATCAAGTAGAGAATTGAAGTAATAAAACAAAACCTAGGAAGGAGAATTAGTAGAATTACCTTGACTAGTTTGGATCTATCTTGCTTTCTTGAGCTCCAAATTGAGTTCTACTACTTGGAAACTCTTGGAAATGGTTAATAGAAGCTGAGAGAAGTCTAAAAATGAGTGGGAGAGTTTCAGGTCGTGGCTGGAGAGAAAGGAGAAGAAAGTGACCAGATTTGTCCAAAAGTGATACTTAATAACTAAGAAATGGCATAACTTAAGTTCTAAGGGGTATTTTGGGAATTTTATACCTTACTTTCCATGTGTCCAGCTCTAAAACATCTTTAGCATACTCACCACATTGCTGGTCCATCCTATACACCCAAGTGTAGACCAAAATGGTGAAACCTAGCTTAAGAGGTGAAAACTAGTCATACTTTGACCTATAATTCCATATGGCCAATCTTATTGTAATCTAGTGAAACCTAGCCCCATAACCAATCATTAAACATAAAAATAAATCAATTAGACTCCAATTAATAATACAAACAAAGTATCAATGCCTAATTATTAGAGTACACAGTCAATTTGGCTCCGAAAAGCATGAAAAATGCATTTTACCGAAAAACTACTATTTGACCAAGTTATCAACAGATATGATTTTAATGCATGTTCGTATAGTATTACTATTCATAAATGTATTCTTTGCCCCTTTCACACACCAAACTCTCTCTCTCTGAGAGTACTGAGCTTTTACACTGCATGGGAGCCCTTCCACAAATATTAGTACAATAATACAGATCATTTAACAATCAGAATGAGTAATTTACCATGAAAGTGATACTAGTTGCTTGATATGTCTATTATGCAATATGAATATGTTTATTATTGGCTTATTATGTATGTGAGAATCTTGGACATCACAATCCTTCCCCCCTTATTAAATTTCGTCCTCGAAATTTGCTTACCTAAATAATTCTGGATGTTGACTTCTCATTTCATCTTCTCTTTCCCATGTAGCCTCCTCAACAGAATGGTTTCGCCATAGAACTTTCACTAAAGGAATCTTTTTATTTCTCAATTCTTTCTCCCTTCTATCTAAAATCTGAACTGGACGTTCCTCATAGGTTAACTTTGGATCTAATTCAAATGGCTCCTGGCTAAGAACATGAGATGGATCTGATACATACTTTCTCAGCATAGAAACATGGAAGACATTGTGTACACCTGATAATTCTGGGGGTAGGGCAAGCCTATAAGCGACAATCCCAACTTTCTCAAGGATCTCATAAGGACCTATAAATCTTGGGCTCAACTTTCCTTTCTTTCCAAATCTCATTACACCTTTCATAGGGGCTACTTTGAGAAATACTTTATCACCAATAGAAAAGTGTAAGGGTCGACGTTCTGGGTCTGCATCAAACTTCTGCCTATTTTGGGCTGCTATCATACGTTTTCTGATCTTTTCTACTGCCTCAGCCGTATCTCTAACAATATCAGGACCCAAATATCGTCGCTCTCCAACCTCATCCCAGTGAACTGGAGATCTGCATTTTCTACCATATAACATCTCATAAG
>JXTB01000091.1:16020-43625 GCA_002914805.1 Parasponia andersonii
AAATGTTCTATATGCTCTTCTCTAGATCATGAGTATACTAAAATGTCGTCGATGAACATAATAACAAACTTATCAAGGAATTCCTTAAATATTCTGTTCATTAGGTCTATAAATGCTGCTGGAGTATCAAAATCCCCGTCAACTTTTGCCTTCAAGTAAGAAATTATCTGGTCGCATCTCTTCTCATCTCTCCTCCTTTCTTCAAGAGAACGAGATCTTGGTACCAAGGCATTAAACCATGGGCCATATTTTTTCTTAGCTAGACAATAGGGATCATTCCCGTCATACCTCCTCCTTGTGCATTCCTTATATCGGTGCCCAATAATTCTATAGTCATAACAAAAATCTGGAAAATATTCATATTGCAGAAGAAGTGAAACCTCCCTCGAGACTTCGGTCATAAACACACGTAATCATCCCCTTCGAAGGGGAGTTTTTTGAGACCATGAAACTTCAGTGTCCTCAAGGACTCCAATGAGGTTGCCCAGGAAGATAGCACACCTTTCTGTCATACACGCCATTGGAATATTCCAAATTTGAATCCAAAAAGAACTCTGTTGAAATTCATAGATGCAATCTCACCAATTCTGGTTGGAATGACCAAGGAGATGATTTACTTTTCGGACAACCAAGGGCCGCCGCCGGCAAGCACACATTGTCTGTCTTCTTTTGTATTGAAATGGAATAGGAAAATATTGTTCGACCTAATTTGCTCTATTTTAAAAGTCCGAGAGACCTTCCAAATATTCTACAGTGTAACTTTTAATCTCTAATAGCTTCCTTATTACCCAGAATTTTCCCCACCAGGCATGACTCCAATCTGCCTTTGTCGTCTGAGCATATTGCTGGGGACAACTCCACTACCGGGCCGTCATCGTCTTCAAGGTTCAAACTTGCGCATAGTTTTGAAACTTCCTCCAGATCCATTAAAAATTCCTAAGAGAGAAAACTTGAAGAAAAGAATCAATACCTCGTCTACAGGAGACTAAAACCCACTCTAAAAGTGGGATCGATTTTCAAACTCGCGAGCAACCCAAAGGGGACCCCACAGAGAGGAAATACTGTAGATTGGGTTGTATTTATTATCAAATCTTATTCAATCTATTACATCGTGGGTGACTTTCATATAATCATGGGCTCTCTTTAACACATTTGGAAGTTAGAGTTTTGGAAGCACATCTCTCGTCACAATGACTAATAATGGCGACTTCTCTATCACTAAGCTTTGGATCACCACAATCTCACTTAGGATCTCCCACTTCTTCGTCACCATCCTTACTTCTTTCCTTGACTTCAACACTATTGTCCACCATTCTCACTCTAACATTTCCCCATGTGAGAGTTCGAGCCAAAGGAGGAGCGGCCATTTCAAAAGTTGTTATGTTTAGTATAAATTATTAGCCAATCTGGGTAATTAGTTAGGTGATTACTAGTTTTTCATGAGGATCAAATATAACAACTAATTTTCATGCGCCAACAACTACCACCTTAGAAATATATAAATTTATAGAATTAACCTTTTCAATAATTTTAGAGACAAATAACGAGGAAGTAGGAAGTCCGTCTCTCCAATTTTCTAGAGATGAGGCATGAATAATTGGGTCTTGAGCTCTAAAAGAAAGGAAAAAAAGCAAAAAGGCCTTTTTTTTTTTTTTTGCTCTGAAAAAAACAAAAGGTTTGGGTAATCATAACCATAAGAGGTGAAAAAACCTATATAATTTGTACAAATTGGACCCTTCTTTCCTTTTTGTTTTGTTTTTTTTTTTTTGAGGTCAATTGGACTCACTTTTTTAGCTCCTCTTTGAATGAAAAACTTAATTAGAAAAAAAAAAAAAAAACTTGAAGGAGACTACGTGTTGGATCGGTTTTTACCAGCTGTCTACATGTCTTTGAACTGCTGATGTTGTATCCTCTAACTGTTCACGTATCTTTGCTATCCTAAAGAGCTTTTGACTTCAAGCAAGATCAGAGAGGCAGGGGAAGCCACCTG
This sequence comes from Parasponia andersonii, assembly GCA_002914805.1. Taxonomy (NCBI): domain Eukaryota; kingdom Viridiplantae; phylum Streptophyta; class Magnoliopsida; order Rosales; family Cannabaceae; genus Trema; species Trema andersonii. The sequence goes on from JXTB01000091.1 coordinate 18,011, forward strand.
CAAAAACTCTCCGATATTTAAGTCAGTTGGTTATCTTTGATTCAATGCAGCAAAGATTTAGTTTTTCTTTGTATGAGTATATCTTTTAAATATTTCTTTTTGCATGCATACATGCCTTCCTTTTGGGGACGCATGGCTCATATATATAGTCCTGAAATTGTGATCCTCATGATTCTCAATCCCAGGACCGAATACTTTTTTTCATCAGGACTTACTCCAGAGATCACGGGCCGAGATTACCGTGATTCTCCTTGCATTGTCGTAGCCTAGATTCCGCCGTCCCCTATGGCTCGAGCCTGTCAGGGGAGAGATATTGACAAACTGCCGTTATATCAGGACGGTTTGTCCCATGCGCGCACCTACTCAGGATCGCATTAAATGCTCTGTCTAGGTTCGGAGCTGTGAATTGCTTCCATTGTACTCTGGTGGAAGACCCTTGGGGCTCCCGACCCTCAGCTGTCAAGGTAAGAATCGGACTGGGCCGAGTCTATCCAGGGTCTAGGATGGGCTCGGCCCTAGCCTCGGACAGTCCATGGGCCTATGTGGTACCACGTACGACTCGCGTGGCCTTTAATTAGTCACTCTGGACACGCGTCGGACGGTGTGCCCCGTTTATGACATGTTCTGCCACTTAATCGTACACGTGATGTGTGATTTAGGAACGGTCCCACAACTGTCCTCATTTCCCTAGTTGATGGATTCTATCCTTCAAGTGGGGAAATCGTTTCTCCGTTCCTCCAATTTTAGGGATACACGTGGCTCCCCAATTGCCGACGCGGAGGCACGTCATCCCATGTCACAATTTTTTCAAATTTTTGAAATTCTGACACTTCATTCTTCTTTGCTCTACCTTTCTCTAGGAAAAACTCTTCGGCTCCCCCTCTATAAAAGCTGCATTTACGCTCATTTCTTATTTTACCAAAATCTCTAAGTATTCAGCTTTCTCAAATCTTAGGGTTTCCGCATCTTCTTTTTCCCAAAACCTTTCGTCTTCTTCGATCACATCTAACACGATGGCCCTGGATCTGAGTCAGAAACTCCGTCCTGTAGCGGATTCCGAATTAGAGTCGTTGAAGAGGCAACTCTGCTTCTCAGGCGAAGTCACTTTAGAGAGGGTCGACGGCCCAAGAGACTGGTACCTTTACCCCTCTGCTCCAGAAGGCTTCATCATTCTGGGGAGGCGGCATCTGGAGTGGTTGCGATTTCCTCTCCCTCCTTTGGTCCATCAGTTCTTTAGCCTCACGAGGATTCATCCGATGCAGCTCAATGCTATGCCTTAGTACTAGAACTACCCCGAAAGGCGGGACAGTCAGGAGATATTGTATGTATATCTGGACCTCCACCAGAAAATGCGGATAAAGCTCACCTTCATCCCCAAAAAGAGCTCCTACCCCACTTTGTACCTTCAACTGCTCCTGGGACGCCATATTTTCTAGGGCTTACCGAGGTCAGACAAGTAATGGGACCCCTACTCTAGGTTGTATGCTGTCGGAGGGGCATGGTGCTCTCCTTGGGTGAATGTGGAGTACTTCCAAGTTCCTTCGTTTTTTCTGCAGAGTAAGTACTAGGTCGTGATTTTTGGGTATATGTTTACCTCATCCATTATTGCTCACGATATTTTTCCTTGTGCAGCCTCTACGTAGGAAAGCAGATTTGAGCCGTAATTGTCGACAGGGCTACTCAATGAGCTGGAAGGGATCGTCATCTTTGGGTCCCCTGGGGATTGCCGATATATCCAGGCCACCCTGAACCCCCAGGTGATGAATATGATGCCTAGGATGATCTCATACCTTCCCTTCCCGCTGGATACCTGGATCATCACAAAGTACCTGCGGAGCCAGCTTGATGCCCCGGCTCTGAACTAGTTCTGTCGTGATGAGCAGAGTCGCATCGCCATGGTGGGTATTCAGGTTACGGCGTCGAGCCAGCTGGCGGGTCCCTGTGACCTGGTGGCGCTGACTAGCCACGAGCTCGAAGAGGCCATGAGGCTCGTGGCCGAGGAGTGCGTTCAGCTCTGTAGAGAGGAAACTGCCGCCCCTAAGAGAGTTAAGGGTAAGTTCATTTTCGCATTCTGGAGCTCCGTCGATTGGGTTATAGCTGTGTTCTAACTACGTTGCTTGCTCTTTATAGGTTCTAATGCAGGCCCTTCAGCAAACCCCTCTCTAGTCAAGGGAAGTACCGCTGTGCACAAGGCTCGATCCAAGGTATCCACTGGTCGGTATCTTGTGGTGTCCTCAGAGGACGAGGCACCTGTGGTCCCCCCCTCCGGCACTAGCGGACTTCCTACTCCGGAGACGGCGGCCATAAAGGTCATTTATGGTAAGGAGGCGCCCTCAAGCCTGCCTGGGGAATCCGCTGCTCTGACCTTTTCCTCCCTCAACTCCGGTTCTAAGACAAGCATGGGGTCCGGGGCTGCTTGTCCCCGTGGAGAGATCGCTGATCTTAGCAAGAGGGCTCTGAGGTTGAAATCTCGGCTGTCTTCCCCTCCCCTAGTCCCAATAAAACAGCGTCACGAGGCCAACTCATCCAAAGAGAAGGAGGGCCCGGTAGGGAAGAGGGGCAGAATTACCCCCTCTTCAGACAATGATGACGATGGAGCCACGCTGACCCTCATGAGGAGGAGAAGGTTCCCACGCGGTGGCCCGTCAGGGGGAACTGATCAAGACACGACCGAAAAATCACAATCAGGGGGGCTCCAACGGAGGTGGTAGTCGGAACTGCCAATGCAGCAACAGTCACTGTGGCATCTTCTGCTGAGGATGCACCGACCCCAGCTGTCACCGAAGGTGCACTCGACGACGCTCAGCTTTCTACCGACCCCACCACCACTGCTTCGGGAGCGTCGAAAAGAGCTACAGGAGTGTGTCCAGTGGGAGGAGAGGGTGTCCTCGCAGTTGGCGGGGACGTTCCTCAGATGCGAACAATGCCCAAGGAGAGGGTCTAGCTGCGGAGCCCGAGTTAGAGGTGCTCTCCTTGGAGAATGTTGAGTTCGTCGCCGGCCGTAACACTGCACAGGTTTGGCTAATCTGGCTACCACCTCCATTTTTTAACATCCCTACTGAACACTGACTTCTCTTTCTTGTATCTTGCAGCTAGTCACCATCCAGTCCTTTTATTCTTCTCACGTCAGGGAGCTGACCGGGGAGTTGAACTCCTGTTCTACACTGGTCGAGCGGAGCGAGGCCACCCTTACCAAATTGAGGGCTGGCTTCGACATGTATCGGAGCCTGGACGAGGCTAGAGTCGGCAGCGCAGTGGCTCACGCTCTGAGTGCCAAGAGGATCAGGCGCGAGGAGCTGGTTGCAAAGTTGGCCGAGGTGGAGGCTGGCAGCCTCGCTCAATCCGAGGCTGCCAGGTTGGCCCAAGACGAGCTCAGGGTCAAGGAGCAGGACCTACAGAATGCAGGGGCGGAGATGGGGCTAGCCTTCATCGCTCGCGACAGGGCTGACGATGATGCCAAAGAGGCAAGGAACGCTGAGGCGAAAGCCAAACTGGAGGCCCATTCCCTTCAGCGTAGACTCAACAGGTCCAATGAGGTAAACCGACATCTTTGCTTGGATCACAAAAAATTGATGGGGGATCATGCAGAGCTGTCTTACAAGCATGACGAAGATCTCGCCGACATTAATACTCTTTTGGTCGACTTGTCACAGTGGCAAGCAGAGCTGAGACTGGCAGCGCTGAGGGATAGATTGGTGGACGCGGAGAAGCTGAAGACGAGTACCAGAGGTAGGTGGATGTCCTTTCTGTAGAGAGCTACAGGTCTGGCTGGGAGAACAGGGAATTCGAAGGCCACGCAGAGGTGGTAATGCCAGACCAGTTTGATGAGTAGAAAGGCATCGAGAGGGACCATTATTCCGTCAAACACTACATGGAGCAGCTAGGGGATGAGATCAACATCGTGTACCCTGCTGATGTGCTGAAGATGCTCATCGAAGAAAAAGACGGGCCCTCTACATCCGCCTCCATTGCCAAAGAGATTGTCCTCGCTTCCGGTCCGCTAGAGTAGGCCTCGGAGGTTCCTTGCGGTCAGCCTGATCTTGGAGCCTCAACTGGTGATGGGCCTGGTGCGGTCGTTTTGTCCAGTGATGACTCTGACCCTGGTACGTCGCCCTCTGTCGGAGCTGATCCAAGTGCCGAGACTGGCCGCACTCCCCTAACTGGAGGTAATTAGGGTCTCTTGCTCTGTGTATTTGTAAAGTAGACCCTCGTTGTAACCATCCATTTTAATAATAGAAACCTTGTTGTTTTTCCAAGTTTATTCCATTCTCTTGCTCCTTTCGTTGACCACATTTAGTGTTAGGGTCAGATATCATATACGATGTCATTCCCTTGTCGGCAGCACAACCAGCGTTTAGGTTTGACTCGGTCGTATATAATTTCGAATTCTTAGTGAATTCTCCTCGTACTATAATCGACAGGATTAACTCTGGAGGTCGGGATGTGAGTTTTAGCTCATTCGTTTTTAAGGATGTATAACTTCTGTTATGATTTATCTTGGTAAAATTCGACCCACGCGTGTGGCTGGACTTTTCTGACCCCAAATGGGAACGCGCCAGGAACTAGCTCCAAGGGTTGGTTGACCACTATTTGGACCTATCACTTTAGAGGAAAAGGCCTGGGCTCGGCTCTCATCGGGAGCGAACAAGCTGCTACCACTCTAATGTGTCCCTGTGAGTTCGTCCAAAACCTGCCTCTTATAAGTAGAGCTTCCGGATGCGTGTCCCTATCGACTATGCACTTTGTACTTTAAGAAATAATAAACAGAGTTTGATTTTAACTTCTGTCATCATGTCTGGCATTGTACTGGACTACTTCCAACGGGTAGGCTCTAACTCTTTTCATTCCCAGTTCACGCGTAATTAAACCGCTCTCTGGGTAGGGTCTGCTTCCTACGGGTAAATCCTGACCCCGCTTTCCTTTGTCTCGCACGCGGCTAAAAATGCTATTTGGGGAGGGTCTGCTTCAAACAGGTAGACCCTGACCCTACTTTCCTTTGTCTCGCATGCGGCTAAAATGCTCTCTGGGGAGGGTCTGCTTCCAACGGATAGATCCTGTTCCTGCTTTCATTTAGCCTTTCGTATAGCTAAGGCACTCCTTAGGGAGGATCTACTTCCAATAGGTAGACCCTGACCCGATTTTTCTTTAGTTTTTCGTATAGCTAAGGCACTCCTTAGGGAGGGTCTACTTCCAACAGGTGGACCCTGACCCTGCTTTCCTTTAGCTTTTCGTATAGCTAAGGCGCTTCTTAGGGAGGGTCTACTTCCAACAGGTGGACCCTGACCCTGCTTTCCTTTAGCTTTTCATATAGCTAAGATGCTCCTTAGGGAGGGTCTACATTCAACAGGTAAACCCTGTCCCTACTTTCCTTCGAGGGCAGGATGCAAGCTTTCGCCACGCGCCTCTTTCTTCTTCGTACATTTTCTCGGGCCATCGGTAAGCCTTTTATTGCACGATGTGATTCCCATAATACGATCATTTTCGAGGTCTGCTGGCAAGTTTTTGGTTGCGCAACTTTTCCCTCTTTGTATGTTTTCTTAGGCCATCGGTTAGCATTTTAGTGCACGATGTGATTCCCATAGTACGATCATTTTTGAGTTCTGCTGGCAAGTTTTTGGTTGTGCAGCTCTTTCCTCTTCGTACATTTTCTTGAGTCATCGGCAACCGATGTGATCCCCGTAGTACGATCGTTTTTGAGGTATGCTAGCAAGTTTTTGGTTGCGTAGCTCCTTCCTCTTCGTACGTTTTCTTAGGTCGTCGGCAAGCGACGTGATCCCCGTACTACGATCATTTTTGAGGTCTGCTGAGAAGTTTTTGGTTACGCAGCTCTTCCCTCTTCGTAAGTTTTCTTAGGTCGTCGGCAAGCAATGTGATCCTCGCAGTATGACCGTTTTTGAGGTCTGCTGGCAAGTTTTTGGTTGTGCAGCTCTTTCTTCTTCATACATTTTCTCGGGCCATCGGCAAGCCTTTTATTGCACGATGTGATTCCCATAGTGCGATCGTTTTCGAGGTCTACTGGCAAGTTTTTAGTTGCGCAGCTTTTCCCTCTTCATACGTTTTCTTAGGCCATCGGCTAGCATTTTAGTGCACGATATGATTTCCATAGTATGATCGTTTCTTAGGTCTGCTGGAAAGTTTTTGGTTGTGCAGATCTTTCCTCTTCGTACGTTTTCCTGGGTCGTCGGCAAGCGACGTGATCCCCACAGTACGATCATTTTTTAGGTCTGTTGGCAAGTTTTTGATTGCGCAGCTCTTTCCTCTTCGTACGTTTTCTTGGGTCATCAGCAAGCGACGTGATCCCCGCAATACGATCATTTTTAAGTTCTGCTGGCAAGTTTTTGGTTGCCCAGCTCTTTCCTCTTCGTACGTTTTCTTGGGTCGTCGGCAAGCGACGTGATTCCCGCAATACGATCATTTTTGAGGTCTGCTGGCAAGTTTTTGGTTACGCAGCTCTTTCCTCTTCGTACATTTTCCTGGGTCATCGGCAATGGACGTGATCTCCGCAGTACAATTGTTTTTGAGGTCTGCTGGCAAGTTTTTGGTTGTGCATCTCTTTCCTCTTCGTACGTTTTCTTAGGTCGTCGGCAAGCGACGTGATCCCTGTAGTATGATTCTTGATTGCACGAATAGTGCCTGGGGTCTGCCATTGTGGGCAGACCCTTTTTCCATAGCAACCCAAAGGATAAATCCGTGTGACAGAAAACTTGATATGTTTTGGAGTTAAGCTTTTTAATAAAAAAAAGTATTTACATGGGTCTTACAACATTTACAAGTATCTCACATGTGATACTTTTTCAAATGCTGAGCGTTCCACGTGTTCGGTAGGCTCTTCTTGGTCTTGAGTTCTTTTAGGACATACGTGCCATTGTCAAGTGCTTTGATCACCTCATAGGGTCTAACCCAATTGGAGTCTAGCTTCGAGGAATTCCCTGTTCTGAACTTCAAGACCCAATCCCCGGCATTAAATCGACGAGCGCTAACCTTCTTTGCATAGTAGGACCTAGCCTGCTGGTGGTATGAGGCCAAGTGGATCAGGGCTATGTTTCTTGTTTCTTCTAAGAGGTCTGTGTTGTGGCTTAGCTACTGCTCATTCAGTGAGGCATCCTTTACCACTTTGGAGCGAAGGGTCGAGAGGCCAATCTCGGTCGGGATCACAGCCTCTGACCTGTAGACCATGGCGAATGGCGTTCTTCCTGTCGACCTCTGCTCTGTGGTTCGATGGGCCCATACAATGGCCGGTAGCTCTTCTAACCACCTGCCTTTAGCCTCCTATAAGTTCTTTTTGATATTGCTAAAAACGGCCTTGTTCGTAGCCTCTGCTTGGCCGTTTCTCTGAGGGTAGTTCACGGATAAGAAACTGAGCCTTATATCATATAGCTCACACAATTTCTTGAGCTTAGCATTCTGGAACTGTGTGCCATGATTAGCGTGTATCTCTTTCGGAATCCCGTATCGACTGATTATATTTTTTCAAATGAAGTTAATCGTATCTGTCTTACTAACGGTCGCATAGGCTTCAGCTTCTACCCATTTGGTGAAATAATCTGTGGCCAGCAAGACGTATCTTCTTCCCCTTGGACTTCTGGGGAGTTCTCCGACAATGTCCAGGCCCTATTGGCAAACGGCCAAGGAGTTATGTTCGAATGGAGTTACTCCGCGGGTTGGCGTTTTATGGGGACGAACCTCTGGCACTTACTGTATTTCTGGACAAATCGGATCGCCTCGGTCATCATGTATGGCTAGAAGTATCCAGCCGTTAGAGCCTTGTGGGCGAGGCTATATCCGCCAGAGTGGTTGCCGTATACTCCCTCGTTGATTTCCTCTATTAGTTTCTGTGCTTCGACGAGACCTACACACCGTAGCATCGGTCCCATTATCAATTTCCAATACAGTCGCTCCCCCACAATCGAGTATCTGGCAGCCTTCAGTCTGATTGACCTCGCTTCTTGAAAGTCCGCGAGCAGATTTCCCAATGCCAAATACTGGGTGATGGCTTTCATCCACCCCTCGTCTGCGGAGTCAGTTGCAAATACATGGCGTGCGGGGGTCTCTGAAGGGTTCTTCATGCTCTCGCCCTTTAAGAGAATCTCTGCATGTCCAGTCGTTCTCCCGATCGACGTGCTCTTAGCTAGATCATCGGCCTTCTAGCTCATCTCCTGGGAATCTATTCGATATTGAAACCGCTAAAGTGGGCTTTTGCCCCCATTAACTTGGAGAAGTACCTGTGTAATCTCGGCTCTTTTACTTCGAAGTCTCCCATGACCTGACCTGCAATCAACTGCGAGTCGGTCTTTACTACGATGCTCTCCATTCTAAAGTGCAGAACCAGTTCAAGGCCTTGCAGTAGTGCCTTGTACTCCGCCTCATTATTCGTTGCTTGGAAACCAAGCCTCAAAGCTTTCTCTACTCTGAGTCCTGTTGGGGTCTGCAGGACTATCCCGATACCTGACCCTGAGGCATTCGTGGATCTGTCAGTATAGAGAGTCCAGGCTGAAGAGGGACGAGGCTGAGACGTCTGGAGTAGGTCGTGCAACTCACCAAAGGATTTGATTTCTATCAGGAAATCGGCCATAACTTGCCCTTTCTTCGCCACTCGAGGCCGATACTCGATGTCGTATATTCCCAGTTCGATGGTCCACTTGGTTAGTCATCCTGATAGGTCCGATTTGGCCAAGATTTGTCGGATGGGGAAATCTGTATACACAGCGACTGAATATGCCTCAAAATATTGCCTGAGTCTTTTTTTAGTGTTGACCAGAGCGAGGACCGATTTCTCTACCATACTATATCGCGTCTCGGTGTCCAGGAGCATACGGCTTGCATAGAACACTGGCTTCTACTTGCTGTATTCCTCGACGAATAGTACAACATTGATCGCTACTTCGGATACTGCTAAATAAGCGTATAGGCGCTCCCCCTCTGCTGGGGAATCCAGGATAGGTAGATGACTTAAGTATAGCTTGAGATCTATCAATGCCTTGTCCTACTCCTTCCCCAAGGCAACAGTGGAGGTTCTCTTTAGGCACTAGAAGAAAGGCTTGCATCGTCAGACATCTTAGAGATGAACCGGCTGAGAGCGGCTATCTTCCCGGCTAGGCGCTGGACCTCCCGAAGAGTCGAGAGTCTCTACACGTCTGCGATTGAGGACAACTGGATCAGGTTGGCCTCAATACCCCTTCTGCTCATAATGTGCCCCAGGAACTGGCCAGAGGACACCCCGAATGTATTTCTTGGGGTTCAGACGCATCCGATATTGCCTCAGAATCTGGAAGCATTCATCTAGATGTCCCAGATAGTCCGACGCTTCTCTGCTCTTTATGACCATGTCATCAATGTAGACTTCCATTGTCTTCCCAACAGCCCGGCGAACATTTTGTTCATGAGCCTCTGGTAGGTCACCTCCGTGTTCTTCAAACTAAATGGCATGTGTCTGTAACAGTACAGACCTCGCTCCATAATGAATGCCGTGTGGATTTGGTCTTCCTCGTACAGAGGGATCTGGTTGTATCCAGAGTAGGCATCTAGGAAGCTCTTCCTGTCGAATCCTACTATTGCATCTACCATTTGGTCGTTCCTTGGTAGGGGGAAGCTATCCTTTGGGCAGGCCTAATTCAAGTTGGTGAAGTCTATGCAAGTGCGGTCGTCGCCATTTTTCTTCTTCACCACCACTGGGTTAAAGACCCAACATGGGTATACGTATTCCGTGATCAAGCCGTTCTCCAGTAGCATCTCTACCTCCTTGTTGATCATCCTGGTTTTCTCTAGCACGAACCTTCAGGGTCTCTGCCTTACCGAAGGGAAATTAGGGTCTATGTTTAGCCGGTGGCAGGCATGCGTGGGGTCTATCTCGGGCATGTCATCATGGGACCACGCGAAGATGTCTTCGTTCTGCCTCAGGAATCTCAACATCTTGTTCTTTTTCTCCTCGGCCAGCAGGGCCCCGATTAAGACTACCTTCGCCGGTTCTGCTTCTTTCAAAGGGACCGCCACCAACTCCTCAATCTTGGATTCTGGTCCATCGGACTCCTCTTCAATCCGCTTCATGTATGCTAGCAGGCAGTCCTTTGATTGCTACCTGTCCCCGGCCGAGGCGCTCGTGCTCGCATTGGCTCCCCTCAGAGCGGTTGAATAATATTTCTTTACAGAGGCCTGGTCTCCCTTGATGTCTATCATTTAGGTACCATCCCTTGATAGACATCTTAAGACCTGATGGAGGGTGGAGGCGACCCCATGCATAGCTTGGATCCATCTTCTCCCCATAATAACGTTGAAGGAGGACTGGCAGTCGATGACAACAAAGTCCACATCTAAGCATCTCTCCGTAGTGCAGACCTTCAAGGTCACGATGTCCAAGGAGCTGACCTTGGTACTGTCGAAAATGAACAGCGGCTGACAAGTCGGCTGGAGCACGTTTCGATTCAGGCCCATACTCTCAAACGTGCTGAGGAACAGGATATCAACACTACTCCCATCGTCGATCAAGACCCTTCTGACCAACGCAGAGTCGATCTGTAGCTTAATCACTAAGGGGTCGTCATGAGGCAGGCGTATTGTGATCAAATCTTGCTGAGTGAAGGCGATGGGGATGGCAGAGGCGCAGCTTTCTCCCACTATCAAATGGTTGACGGAATGGCCCATCCCCCTCGAGCACTTCACCCTTTCTTCGGTCTTTTTGAGGCATTTTTCCTTCTCCTCCCGACCCTGGGTCAGCTCTGGTCTACCCAAGATGGTCAACATTAACCTCAGGGCCTGCTCTCCTGATCCGGAGGCCTAGGTCTGCTTGCCTTTTTCAGGCCTTATGGTGTCTTCCTGTGGCTGGGTTCCGCCGGCCTTCATATACTGTTTCAACTTACTGGCATGGATCGCCATCATAACCTGCGTGTAAAGGTTGCGGTAGTTGATGGTATCGTGCCCGTGATCCCTGTGACATTAGCAGTTGCTGTTCCTATTTTTCATGTACTCAGGAACGCTGGACTTGGACGAGTCTTTGAAAATTCCCCTGTCCCTGTTTTAGAGGTAGATGATGTCGATCATCGTGTTGAGCTTATATTTCGGCAGTGGGTCACGAGATGCCTTCCTTTTCTTGCCACCTTCTTGACCGCCTTGGGTGGGGGCTTCCCGTTTCGGAGTCAGCCCTTGGTCCAACGTGGGCCTCTTTACTCTTTGCAAGGTCGGGGTTTGCGCCAGTGCTGTTGTTATCGCGGCGGAGGCCTTGGGTGCTTTCTGGCGGCTTTCCAATACCCTGAATACCCCTTCCGACTTTGCCTGGACGTCCACCATATCGTACGGAAGGTTTAGAAGTAGATGGTCCGACAGCATCGATCCTAGCTGCAGGCCCCTGACGAACGAGTCTGCGGCTTGGACTGAGTCAGCGTTGTGCCCTAGGGACATCAGCTCTAGGAAGTGCGACAGGTATTCTCTCGGAGACTTGTTCGCGGTTTGTTCTAACCGGTCAAGATCTCGCATGGATTTCTGCTGCCTCCGGGTACCTGCGTCTGCTTTAAGAAAAGTTTGCATAAATCTTCGAAACTGTTTATGGATTTCTCTGGGAGCTGTCTGAACTATAATAGAGCCGGTCCTGCCAGGGTTGTGGAGAAGACTTTGCAGGTCACAGCCTCATCTCTGGTTTCCAAGACCATCTTTTGCTGAAAGTGGTATATGTGATCGAGAGGGTCAGATTTCCTATTGAACGGCCTGAAGATCAGGGTTGTGAAGTCTCTTGGATTGGGCTCCATCTGGATCTAGTCGGCAAAGGCTGTCCGATTGATCCCTCGTACAGTTTGCTCTGCCAGATCATCGAGGGTCTGCCTGTGATGGGCCCCGAAACTCTTACTCAGCTCCGCCATCATTTCTTGCTTCCAGTTGGGAAGCACACCTTCCAGGCGTTCTTAGTGTCTCCTGTCCACTGCTGCTCTAGCTCAGAATGGCCTCGTCTGGCTTTGACGCTCCCCCTGCATCCGCGATCTGGATGGGGTAGGAACTTCCCTCGGCGGTAGGCCCCCAGAATCTTGTTGGACCTCTTTGTCAAAAGTCTTCCTTTCGCTCGCTCCTGGCTTTGCTTGCTAGCAGACCTTCGAGGCGGGTGTTATCTCTGCGCACTTCTGCGACTTCTTCTTTTAAACCCAGGATGGCTTTGTGGGCAATCTCTGCCTTCCGGTTTGCTTCTGCCAAGGCGGTGAGCATCTGGTCCAGTTTTTGCTCCAGACCCAGTTGTGCTTCCTGGGAGCTCCCTTCAGCATCGGGACGTGTGCTCCTGGTTGTCATTCTCGAAGGTGTCATCCGACGTTATATGGCCTTTTGTTCAGAGAGAGCGCGATCGTGAAACTTCTACTCTTTTTCTCACGATCAACAGTTTCCCACAGACGGCGCCAAACTGTTGGATCAGTTTTTTCCAGTTGTCCACATATCTCTGAACTGTTGATGTTGTATCCTCCAACTATCCACGTGTCCTTGCTATCCCAAAGAGCTTTTGACTTCAGGCAAAATCAGAGAGACAGGGGAGGCCACCTTCAAAGACTCTCCGATGCTTAAGTCAGTTGGTTATCTTTGATTCAGGGTAGCAAAGATTTAGTTTTTCTTTGTATGAATATATCTTTTAAATATTTCTTTTTATATGCATACATGCCTTCTTTTTGGGGACGTATGGCTCATATATATAGTCCTAAAATTATGATCCTTATGGTTCTCAATTCCAGGACGAGTACCTTTTTTCATCATGACTTACTCCAGAGATCACGGGCCGAGATTATCGTGATTCTCTCTATATTATCGTAGCCTAGTTTTCGTCGTCCCCTATGGCTCGAGTCTGTCAGAGGAGAGATTTTGACAAACCACCGTTCTGTCAGGATTGTTTGTCCTATGCGCACACCTACTCAGAATCGCATTAAATGCTCTGTCTGGGTCCGGAGCTGTGAGTTGCTTCCCATTGTACTCTGGTGAAAGACCCTTGAGGCTCCCGACCCTCAGCTGTCGAGGTAAGAATCAGACTTGGCCGAGTCCATCCAGGGTCTAGGATGGGCTCGGCCCTAGCCTCGGACAGCCCATGGGCCTATGTGATACCACATGCGACTCGCGTGGTATTTAATTAGTCATTCTGGACATGTGTCGGACAGTGTGCCCCATTTATAACTTGCTCTGCTACTTAATCGTCCACGTGATATGTGATTTAGGAACGGGTCCCACACTACGTGTAACCATTATAAGAGTAACCATTATAAGACAAGGCACAAGTCTATTGTACGGTGTAAATATGTTGATATGCCATTGAGTCAATCTAATGACTTTTGACGATTATGGAAGTATATACTCTTCACTTACACATCTCTTTCTCCATTTTTGCCCAGTTGAATCTTCCCCGTAATTCCATATTAATATTTTCGTTCTCTTATAATTACATTATTTACAAAAAAAAAAATACAATTTACTGTGAATTTGTGTTCTCCTCGATTAAACAATAATAAATTCATGCATTATGCATGTACAGACCACAAACAAAGAAATCAAATAAAACATCTTATAAATTAAAGAATTCAAACCAAAAATAATGAACCAAATTATTGAAATACAAAAAGGAATATAATCACAAGATAAGGCCAGCATTTGATTCAATTTGGGTCATCGTTCAAATCTTCTTTGATCATTTTTTTTTAAAAATGTATTGTGGTAATCAATCTTATTTTGTTAGTTTGCATGTGAAGGTCGAGGGATGACCCTTGGCCGTGCCATTCATTCAAATTATTCAATAACGCGGAAGGACAAAACTTTTAAAAAGAAAGGGAAAAAAAAAAGTATTCAATTTGAATGGTCTATAAACATACATATAAATCTATAGTTTCAAACTTTGAATGTATTAAGTTAAGCCAATGTTGCATAACTACTTGCACACGCATATTCTTATCGTCGTTTCGTCAAAAAAAATATATATATATATATATTATCATCGTCACACTTAATCCCTGAATGGTCACTATCTTCTAGTGATTTAAAACCAACAGTAAGCTTGACCAATATGAGGTCTTTCTGGTAGTATAATTCCACTTATATTATACTCGCTTTAAATATTAAAATTCGAATATTATGTTCTGTATAAAATATTTAATGATAAATTTAAAAATATAAAATAAATAAATCACGGCTTCAAAAAAGTTAAGGTAATAGAAAATCACGACTAGGGGCAGGTTTTGGGCTTGAGCAAGTTAAACGAGCACAAAGAAACGAGTGCACGATAAGTAAATGAGCAAGCGCACTCCGAATAATTTACCCAATTCTACAAAAGCCAAAATGCAATCCAATTTCAAGTCCGTCTGAATTTTCATTTTCATTATATTTTCTTTCCGAGGAAAACAGGGAGGGAGTCTAGTCTGTGGTGTGCGTGTGAAAAAGAAATGTTGTGAGTAGCTTAGCTCTACGCCTCTAAACTTTTCCAGTGCGGAGGTGCCCACGATAACAAAGCTGAGGTGGCGAACCCTAACCGTCGTCGCTAAGTCGTCGTGGATGGGCCAGTCAGCTTCGACGGCCGCCGTCCCGAGCTGCCGTGAAACCAATCACAGCCATCGATCGAAGGCCAAATCAACGGCCCTGATCTCCCCGATGCACGCCGAGGAAACCGGTGCTTGGAAAGGAACCATCGATGGCGTCGCCGACTACATCTCCGACCTACCAGACGAGTGTTTGGCCTTTATCTTTCAGTCCCTCGGCTCCGGTGACCGGAAGCGGTGCTCGCTCGTCTGCCGGCGGTGGCTGAAGATCGAGGGACAGAGCCGTCACCGCCTCTCCCTCAACGCCCAATCGGATCTCTTCCCCATAATCCCTTCCCTCTTCTCCCGATTCGACGCGGTCACCAAGCTGGCCCTCAAGTGCGACCGCAGATCCGTCAGCATCGGCGACGACGCTCTCGTCGTCATCTCGCTCCGCTGCCGGAACCTAACGCGCCTCAAGCTCCGCGCATGCCGTGAGCTTACGGACGCGGGCATGGCGGCCTTCGCCAAGAACTGCAAGAGCCTGAAGAAGCTCTCGTGCGGATCGTGCACGTTCGGAGCCAGAGGAATGAACGCCCTGCTCGATAATTGCTCCTCTCTGGAGGAGCTGTCCGTGAAGAGGCTCCGCGGCATCACCGATGTGGCTGCGGTGGAGCCGATTGGGCCGGGCGTGGCGGCCGCTTCGCTGAAGACGATTTGCTTGAAGGAGCTTTACAATGGGCAGTGTTTCGGACCCCTAATTATTGGCGCGAAGAAGCTGAGGACATTGAAGCTCTTCAGGTGCTCGGGAGATTGGGATAAGCTTCTTGAATTGATAGCGGAGCGAGTGGCCGGGATGGTTGAGATTCATCTGGAGAGGCTTCAAGTGAGCGATCAAGGTCTCGCGGCGATCTCGAATTCGTTGGATCTGGAAATCTTGCATCTTGTCAAGACCCCGGAGTGCACCAACTCGGGGCTCGTTTCGGTTGCGGTGCGGTGCAAGCTCTTGAGGAAGCTTCATATCGATGGTTGGAAGGCGAATCGGATAGGCGACGAAGGGTTGGTTGCGGTGGCGAAGCATTGCCCTAATCTTCAGGAGTTGGTTCTAATTGGTGTCAACCCTACGAAAGTGAGTCTGGAGATGTTGGCTTCGAATTGCCAGAATCTGGAGAGGCTGGCATTGTGCGGGAGCGATACCGTCGGGGACAACGAGATGTCGTGCATTGCCGGAAAGTGTGTGGCATTGAAGAAGCTTTGCATCAAGAGTTGCCCTGTTTCGGATAATGGGTTGGAAGCATTGGCAAGTGGGTGTCCGAATTTGGTGAAAGTGAAGGTCAAGAAGTGTAGAGGAGTAACCCCTGATGGGGCGGAAGGTTTAAGAGCGACTAGGCCCTCTTTAGCTGTGAATTTGGATACTGGTGAAATTGAACATCAAGACGCGAGTGCCAGTGACGGCGGGGCGCAAGACCATGCGGTTGAATTCACTCCGGTAGGTGGCCAAGTGCCGGCTGCTAGTATCGGTCCGAGTAGTTCGGGAAGGTCGACGTCCTTCAAGTCGAGGTTAGGCCTTTTGTCTGGAAGGAGTTTTGTGGCCTGCACCTTAAGAAGGTGGTCCGGCGGTAATAGCAGTTCTCGTGGTAATAGTTAATGAATTATAAACAACAGTTGCGACACTAAACCCAAAAAGAGAGGCCGGGGGGGGGGGGGGGAGTCCTACTTAGTGGTCATTGTTTTGTGCTGTATTATTTGGATTCTCTGACTTTTGTGTACTTAATTTGATGCTGTGTGCTATTTGTTGCCTTTTGAATTGAATCTTCACGGTTGAAAGGGATGAGATGGCACCTTCTTTATACAAATTTTAGTTTGCTTCGTTGTTGGGTAAGCTTATTGTTTCATAAAATTTGATCATATCATATTGAGTTAGTTATATTACACCATTGCAGGTATGAAAATTTTTTTGATAGCTTCCTGCTTTGTTAATATTAGACTAGTGTGTCCAAGAAGGTTGCATTGAGGAGCGTATTGTGTAGGAGTACGAACTCTGATTCGAAATGTTTGAGCACATTACTGGCCTTGTACCATGTGAAAAGTTTCTTAATAGACACTTTCTCGATACCCATTTAGCTTAGAATTGCATTATTTGACCTTCTCTGACCACTTGTTTGATGCATTAGATCTATAGTTTTTGATTGATGAGAAACCACGCCACTGTTGTGATGCCGCATCAGAAGCTGGATCCAGTTTGTCAGTGAATCTATATATACTAAAATATAGTTATACAGACCGGTGAGTGCACTATAAGTTTTTGAACATGTCAACACCAGATACATATGTTGATTGTCACCACCGGATGCATATGTTGATTGATTTCTTGAACACTGCTTGAGCCACGGCCCACAAACATCAATCATTCATGCTACATACAAATGTGCTAGCTCGTCCATAATTTAGAATGTCTTATTTATTTTGCTTCAAATCTGAGAAGTTTTTATAAGATTTTGTTATCGGTGTGTTGGGCTTCTTATTGGTTGAGAGTTTTGGTAATGATGTGTTAGGCGTGGTAGTATTATGGCTTTTACTACTCTTGTGTGTAATGAGTATATTCACACTGTACTGATTCGACCGAAGATATAACATGGTGTAATTGCTCTCTACCCTCGCGGTCCATCGCTTTAGAGTCTAGACTATATATGTTGGCGATATGTTAATCAGAAATTACTGAATGATCTCTTGGGGTTGAGGGCCTTTTGTCCCTTTGGCGGGGCAAATGTGGTCACAAAATATGGAGTGCACTGCGAGTCATTATACCGATGAGGCAATGACCACGGGGTTTTTGCGGGAAAGGCTTCTGGTTTGGCCGAATTGGTAGATCTTGAATCCTTGATGAGCTTTTTCTTGACCAAGGCTGAGTATGAGATTGCTCTTATGTTAATATATTCCTAATTGAGACCATGACAAGGCATATTATATATACATATATATATATATATATATATATATATATATCAAGTTTGGCATTTGTGATTAGGCTAAGCGTTATATTCTCGGGGAAACTTTTTGGCTTTGGAGGAGGAATCTCGCTCTTTCTCTGCACAGGCGTTGAAATTCATGCGTTGTGTTAGAAGTATTTAAAGTAGAAAGTCATGCTAATCTCCTATGAGAAGTCTTGAGATCCTCATCTCGCTTGTTTTACCCTTCTTGGCTTGATATTTAGCTATTATTCCAATATCACCAAGTTGACTATATCACCAAGTTGACTCTTTGATAAAAGATTTAGGGTTTATCCCATTTTTAGCCCTTGAACTATTACTAAATTTCATTTTGGCACTAGATTTTAAAAGTTATTAGTTTGAGTACCCGAAATTTTCGTGTCACATTTAACCCATCCGTGACTAAAAAAATCTCATCTTAGCCTGCGAATTTACTACAAAATCTCATTTTAGCTTCCAAATTTAAAATATTTTTATGTTAGCACCCAATCTATCAGAGGGCCTTATATTCGTCTCCACCGTCACCTTATTATTAAAAACAAACAAAGAGAATATGTTACTCACACGAAACTTTTAACGAAGACATCTTGAACAATTTGCAAGACAACAACGAGGTAATATAAATTTTCTCTCATTGTAAATGTAGAAAAAAAATATATAAATTTTATTTTTGTATCAAATTTAATAATTCTCTTTTGGCCATGATTTAGTTTAGAAAAGTGTTTAGATTTTCTCCATAGACTCGTCGTAGCAGGTGAGTGCAATAATAAGTTCAAATACTATTTGATGCACCGTTATAATATTTAAGTAATTCTTATAAAGAAAATTAAAATATAGCTCAAGGTTTTTGTCTTTTTTAATAAATTTAAAATTAGTTAAGTTATTTTTTTTTCATCTTTTTATAGTTATATATTACCTAATTACTAAATGGCGCATATCTAAACTAATATTTAAAGGCACCAACCTAGTAAGTATTTTTTTTTTACTCATACATAGATATCATTTTGACCAATGAAATTTTATCATGCATATTTTTTTATAGTAAAAAGTAAGAGAGAAAAATAACATTGATGATGCATGTTTTTTCATGTATGACCATTGGATCACTATTAAATAATAATCCAACGGTTAAAAAAAATCTACACATAAAAAAAAATACTTATTGGATTGACAACCATATTTAAATATTAAATATAAATATGTGTATACATATATATATATATCCAATTTAGTTTTATAATATGTAAAATAAACTAAATTTGTTATCACTAAAGTTGAGAAGATGATATCATTCATTCTTAATAAATAAAATAGGAAGATTAAATTAATAAATGAAAAAATGCCCAATATGGTTTTCAAAAACTCACTTGAGTGTCACTTTTTTTTTCCTAATGTTTTAGCATTAAAAAGATAACAGGGTGTAAAATAAATCGAATGCCAAGATAAAGAAAATATAAATTCTAATTGCCAAAATAAGAGTTTGGACATAATTTAGGGACCAATATAGCAAAAGTTCCATCCATTTATAATGGAACAATGACGAGAAGTTAAATGAGACATTTGAAAAGTTCGAGCGCCAGAGTTGGGATATTTTGAAACTTTGGGGCCAAGATGTAATTTAGGTAATAATTTTGGGGGCCAAAAATGGGACTAACCCAAAGATCTAATACCAAGACTCATCACACAATTAACTGGAATAAAAACAATATTTCCATTCCCGATAAAATAAGGGGTAATTTACTAGTTTACAATGACCATATCTATTGAATTTTTGTAGAAGTTACTAGATAATGATTTTGAAATTGAAACTTTATGCAAATCGTAAACTCAAGCTTAAGAAATTGGCATTAAAAGTTAATCAAAGTGAAGCAAATAAGCAATAATTATACATGTCCACACAACACATTTGCGAATTTATTATTATCAGTTTTCTTTTCATTGACTGCATTTCCAGCAAATATCTTCCACTCCGTAGCTTCCACGTTACCCAAACCAAAGGTTTGGCTTTCTCCATAAATGCCACAAAAGCTGAAAAAGCTCGAAGGGGTAATCTAATTTACAAGTTTCGTGCCGTGGCCCTTGTACAAATGACTCACCCCATCATTAAGCAGTAATCAATAATTATAGTAAAAGTATCTGCTACCAAATATCAAACCATACAGGCATGACGACATAAAAATGATTAAAAAGGGTCCCCACATGAAGGGGAAAGAGACCACACTACGGTTTTAGTTTTAACAGCAAAAAGATAACAAGTGTAAAACTTTACCGCAGTAATTTCTCTTTTGGTTAAAATTAACAGTAAGAATACCAATTTCCAATGAGTGCATGGAAACACTTCATGATAGAATAATTAGTTGTATCCTATTATTCCATTCTATTGATTATAGATCACAATTCAGAAGCAGTCCGTCACTCTCAATCTCTTGAATCCTGGAGAAAGCTTGCAAGGTGTGTTGTGCCTTGGATGAAGCTAAAAGCTTGAGAGGTAGTATAAATAGAAATGAAATCCTATTTAAGCATCAAGAAGACCTGTCATGGTACCTTTACCTATAACGCACCCCATTTGTCTTACTCCGTTTTCTTCTCTTTAACAGCTTCTGGCCTTTTGTACAAAATGATCTGACTCAGTAGCGTACCGTTTGTTGTCATACCAATTACTGAGCCCAACACAACTTAGAAATGAAGAATTAAGGATGGCAAGTGTGCAAATTCTTGCGCATAAGATCTAAAACATGTCGGTAGATTATCTGGAGTGCATGATGTAATTAAATGGTGGAACAATTTTATGCATAGAACTGATATCTCACAAGGGAACAGGGTAAAGACCTAAATTCATGGCACTACAAAAACATATTTAGCTGAATTGAATCTTGAGTGAGATACAAGATCAGGTGCACTTTGTATGCCAAATCCTACAAGATATTCCTTCTTTTTTCTTCAATTGTTTTTTCCTTAAAAAACACACCCTATAAAAGTGAGTTCTTACCTTTTCTTTTTTTTTTTTTTTGGCAACTTCGATAGACTGATTAGTTAAAATAATAATTGTATTCCAGAAAAAGAAAAAACAAAAATAAAAATAGAAGAGATGTTGATGTTGTTGAAAAAACTGGGATGGAGCTTAAAAAATGAAAAAAACAAAAGAGACAAGGATACCACTTTGTGGTGCTCCTTCCTGGAGGCTGGTAAAAACCCTCACTGCAAAAAAAAGAGTTGAAAATTTGTAATAATGCACTTGTTCCTTGCAGTACCAACTTTAGTGCATAAAAACATTTAACTCACCAATGGAACCTCCAAAATTCATTAAACATGTCAAGAAGCTGAGTTCCCCCGTACTTTTATTCTGCGTAAAAAATAATTACTCACTTAAAGAGAAACTGACACATATTTGGATATCAAACAAGAGATGGAGAGGGGGTACTGATTCCATGATTTCACGAAAATTGTATCCATTCAGACTCCTTTGAATTCTTGAATGTTTTTAAATCCAAGAGATGCATTAAATTTTTGAAAACGAATAGAACTTACAGAAAAGTTTTTCCATATCTGAGGAATCCTGGCACAGAGAAAAATTGCATGTTGGGATGCCTGCAACAGATCATTTTACATAAGAAATGGTCTGGGACAAAAAACCTTGAAATTCAGAAACTAACAAAAACGTAACACTAGTGCTTGCATGCAAACCAATAATCCTATAAAGCAAGCAGTAATAAAAAGAAGAATTAGGTAGAACTGTACATAATGTCAATAATAAAATGCTAATGTGCTGCTCGATGCCAAAAGCGTCTACTTACATATAGAGCTTCAAAGAGAACAGGATCAATTTGACCAGCTAAGATGGTTGGTGCCACAGCACAATATCTGGAAAATCATCATATTAAGGGAAAATTTGACAATAATACTCATTATCTAGAATAACATACATAAAGGAAATAAAAAACCAGTCTAATCCATAAGAAGGAAGGATACAGTAGTGCTCTGAACCATGTTTTCAAACCCAAAGGTTGAGAAAAATAGTAGATGATGGCAACCAAAATTATAGCTGTAACAGATAAGAAGAGAAGTTAGCTCCTTTCAAACGTGAAACTAATAACCAGACAGTTGCTGAATGCATTACATGACTCACGAGACTAACTTCTACACCATATTTTACAATATGCCATAAATTACGCTCATTTCCCAACCCAGGGTCTAGGACAAACTGTCACCAAGTCCATCTCCAAATAACTATCCTGCATCATCCTAAAAATTTAGCATATGAAGTCACCATACAACTTCCTCAATCCAAATAACTCATTGCTGCCACTTTATTATCATTTGCTTTATCTGAAAACATGTTCTTTCGAGGTCATTTATACAAATGATGTAGTGCAAATTAGGATCCTAGTACAATCAACCAAACCACTACGATGTATTACCACACACTAATATATAGAAACTTCTCATTTAAATAAAATGATAAAATAAATACCATAGATAATTCTAATAATCTAAAATGATCGATCATGTTCATCAATTAGAATATATAAAGAAGGTTCTGCCAAAATCACAACTCACTCTACTCTCACAATCAGTTTTGTACTTGTTTAGAAGCATTTCCCACACGTTAGTTGTAACACTTATGATGGCTTATAAACAAGTCTTGGCGGAATACCTTGGATCAAAAGAAATGCTAGCTCCCCATAAGCTGAGAATGGAAGTCCCTTGTTAAAACAATAGGCGAGAGCAATGGTGTAACCAACTACCTCAAGCTCAAAAGATACAACACTAAGACCTCTGACACTTCCATGCTTCAAAATTTTCAATATCTGCAATTGAGAACAAGTACATTACACTAGCTATGGCATAAAGTAACCAAAACCCTTTAGTCATTTTAGTGCAACTTACATCATTGCACATGTCAAGCAACAATAGTGATGAAAAAGATTACATAATTGGTGCTCCTCCTTACATGCAAGGGAATAAAAACTAAACTTTTGAGCTTTTTCTTATACATATAGCCCAATATCACATCCACCCAAAACCGGAGGAATCCTGTGTTGACTAAATCGATCAAGTATAATTCATAACATTTGTAAATCAAAATGCTTTATTGAGAGTAATTAAATTCTGGGATTTCTTCAAACCTAACAATTTGTAAATCAAAATGCTTTCTTGAGAGTAATTAAATTCTGGGATTTCTTCAACCTAAAAATTTGTAAATCAAAATGCTTTCTTGAGACTAATTAAATTCTGGGATTTGTTCAAACCTAACAATTTCGAAACATACACCCCAAATCCTCATTACCTGAATCAGTTAGACCATTCAGAGCAACAGATCTATCATGGATCGGTTTCGGAATTTAATAAATTGAATAACTTGAAGAACGATAAGGGAGGAGGTCAGAAAAAACAATTTGAGAACGGGGATAAAAGAGCTGGAGTGTGACATGCCTGAGGGAGTTTGACGGTGGTGGAAGCGGCCACGAGGACATAGCCAAGGAGCTTGGAAATCAGGGGAAGCAAGCAATCTTTCTCAGGAAAGTGGCCATGGCGGAGAGATCCCAAAGCACAGCTGAAATCTATTCCAAGGAACGCCATTGTTGTCTCTTCTACGACTCTATATAGAGGCTAGTGATAGTATATTATGTATGAGACAGGCACTCCGGCGCCGCCTTGTGAGAGCAGCCCCCTCAAACCTATAGTTCTTTACTTTAGAACGACGACTCGAATGAAATTACAAATAATGATAATAAGTTAATAACTAACGATTAGTAATTAACTTATAACGCTTAAGAATTTTAAAAAAACCCTTTTTGTTTTTTTTCCCCGGGTGGCTCCTCAGTCCTCACCTCAATCAACTTCACTTTTATTTAATAAAGGTTATCTGCCAAAGAAAAAGAAAAAAAAAACCCAGTATGCAAATTTAATTATAATTTTGATTTGCGTAAAATTATAACTTTATATTTAAAATTAAATTTGTATAAATTGACTTTTTATAAAGTTTCTATTAAATACAAAATGCGAACCAAGATATTTTATTTTAATTAATTAACACAAAAAAATATTAAAAATAATTTAAAATAATTAGCATAGATACATAAAAGTATAAAATTTCAGAGATTTAAAGTGTGAAATATAATTTTGACGATACAAAAGATGGAGTTAAAATTACAAAAATATCATAATTCATGATATTTTTTTGCAATTACCCCTTCAATAAATTTAGTAGTCCCAATTATTAAATGTTTTGCCTCTAAACTGACGATAATGGAAGAAAAATATTATGCATTTAATTTTACAAAATATATTTTAACTTTTAAACTCCTATAAATCAATAATTTTATTTTTTAAATTATGTAAATTAATTAATATTTTGATATGTATAAAATTTGTAAATTAATATTACGACTTTTGTATTCTGTAAATTAATATTTTGATATTTATAATTTTTGCAAATAAATATTATGACTTTTGTCTATGCAAATTTGTACTACGAGCAAATTAAAAGATACAAATAACCTTTTTTATTTCTCATTCCCATTTTCTTTATTTTTCTTTCTTAAATAAAAAGTTAAATAAATGATTATTAAATGTTTCAAAAATTTTGCTATTGCTTAATAAGTTTATAGTAAGTTAATAAGGGTACTATCTTCTTTTTACTAGTAAAATTAGATAGTTGAGTTCCATGAATACAAATTCACAATTTTAACTGTCAAATTATTAATTTATAAGAATTTTAACTGTGTGTAGAATTTCAAATTTTAAAATCATATTTTTAGTTTACAGAATTTCAAAAGTCAAGATATTAATTTGTAACAGCTTAAAAATTAGAGTATTTTTTAACGTAAAAATTAGAGTCATAATATTTTATGTCTTTACCCAAAATGGAAGTTGCAGTAGGATATTCTCCAATTTTAGATGCTTTTTTTTTTTTTGGGTACCATCGGTCATCCATTTTAAACACATTTGACAAATTTGTCCCAATTCCTTCTTTTTTTTTTTTTTTTTCTCGTTGGTAAATTCGTCCCCAATGCGATGTTTTCGTAAAGTTGTTATGTTAGCGTCCCCAATGCGATGTTATGTTTTCGTTGTTATGTTTTCGTCCGCAATGCGATGTTTTCGTAAAGTTGTTTTGCGATGTTTTCGTAAAGTTGTTATGTTTTCGTCCTTCCATCTGCTTATGTTAGCGTATAAAATTTGCAATACAACTCGAAATTAGCTGACACATTTAACATAAAATTGAATTAACTAAATTAAGTAATTTCTAAATTTGTTGTAAATAAAATAAAAAATAGAAAACAAATGAGCTAAGTTGTCTTAATAAAGTAAAATTTAATTGAAAAATCAAGTAAATTAACAATTATATTTTCTACGTATGCCGTAATACATTGATTGAATGAAGTTTTTATCAAATGGGTAACACATGGTTAACTTGAAACTAATACGATACACGATACAAATTTATTTTTTTATCAATGTTTTCAGTTATCTAACCACATGTTGAACATATGACATCTTTCTTAAGGGTAAATAGGTGGTATTTTAGCAACCGCTTGCCTTTTTATTCTTTAAATTTAGTATCATCATCTCTATTAATATTGCACAAAAGCCTTGCAAAATAAAGTGAGATACTTGCACGTAAGGAAAATCCATATTAATGAAAACACTATAGACATATTAAAACCGTCAAAAAGGTTTATGATTTGTTGACAATGGTCAATATTTTCTTTGTTTATTTATAGAAGAAATTATTTTGGTTGGTCTTTAGACCATGATAAAAATCTCATTTTAGTTATTAAACTTTTAAATTGCATCATTTTGGTTATTAAAACGTATTATTTTTGTTATATATTTCATTTTACTCTAATCAGAATGAGCATATGAGATACCCTAACTATTCTATTATACTCATTTCATATTCAAAAGTACAGTTTAGCACTATAAAGAGATTAAAACATGAATTGAACTAGTTTTAAAATGATTGATTGAAAAAAAAAAATTAGCTTCATATTGAATAATAATGCAATGCAAAACTATCCAAAATGCGATATTTTGTTGAAATCACTAATGTAAAAACCCGGAATTTTCGAGTGTAATTTGGACATTTTACCAATTTTTCGGATAAAATATTGTGGGGACTAATTTGTAAAAGTTTTGTTCAGATGGACTAAATTGCAAATTTTGGGG
>JXTB01000091.1:52272-62343 GCA_002914805.1 Parasponia andersonii
GTGGGAGTGGTTCACGGGATGGAATTCCGAATATTTTATTTAAATGGACTGTTTTATAAAAACTAGAACTTTTGACACTTTTCAAATAAATTAAGAAATTTCTCACCTCTGTGAAATTCTCCTTCTGCCACTAGCCCGAGTTTTGGGTCGTGACAACTAATACATGATGAGAAATGCAACTTATGTGCTTATTCTGATAAGAATCAAATAAAATGTATAACAAAAATGATTTAAACGAAAAATTTTTAATAGTTAAAGGACTAGTATGTCATAATTTAAAATTTAAGGACCAAATTGAGACTTTTTCTTTAGTTCAAGGATGAATAATATCATTTATTCTTATTCATTATATGTTTCCATTTTCTCAATCTTATTTGTTTTGTTTTTTTTTCCCGTAATTATTTTTGTTGATGTGGATTTTGGTCTGTGTACTAACACACGTCACACGTCTTTAAGTAGTTCTTCCTCAAAGGAAGCCAAAACCCAAATTTGATATAGGTGTGATCCGTACAACTTTGAAAAAAGTTATAGAAGGACCTTATTCATATATGTTTCCATTTTCTCGATCTTATTTGTTTTGTTTTTTTTTTCAGTAATTATTTTTGTTAATGTGGATTTTGGTTCGTGTACTAACACATACCACACGTCGATTTTGGTTCGTGTACTAACGCACACCATACGTCTTTGAGTGGTTCTTCCTCAAAGAAAGCCAAAACTCAAATTTGATATAGGTGTGATCCGTTCAACTTTGAAAAAGATTATTGATGAACTTTTCACCAACTAGTAATAGATGATACTAGTGCAGTACCTGCCAAATCTCCTCATAGAAAAAGTGGTTAGTAATGCATTCAATAAAGTATTTGATAGAATAGTGAACTAGTAGTAAATGAACAACGAGAGGAGAAAAGGCCAAAATGACAAATAGGATTTTGGGAATTTATAGCAGCTTACCTCTTTTATATCATTATGGAATTTTTTATAATGACTTTGTGGTCCCATAAAATTAGGATTGATGTCCACATGTCTCTGAAAAAATAGAAGAAAATCTCACCTACCCGTATGTACGGAGATGTGTGTAATTAGGCCAAGTGCCAGCCTCTCTTTACTTCACATCCTCCAAATTCTTCCTTTTGGTCGGAGTTATGTCGTTACATTGGTAGTCAACTATATTTCTTGGTTCTTCTTTAGTCTTTCGCTTAGGTAGCTAATCAGTAATCTGACCAGGGCTATTTTTCTATCTTGGTGAACTTGGTCGTGCCATGGCCGGGTAGTTTTCCCCAGCCTTGCTTGACTATTCTTTTATAGTAGGATGTAACCAACACCTAGTCCTAATTCTTGGTTGGCTTGGTCAGTCGATAGAGCATGATGTTGTTTTTAGGTGTTATTGCGTCGTATCATTTACATCACAATGTACATGTTGTTTTCTGACTAATATGGGAAAAGACCCTCAACAGTTTTTATTGATGCAACATCAGGGAGAGTGTGTGTATTTTTTTTTTTTGGGTTATACCCACCAACTTGTGTAAGAGATAGGATGATAATTGTTAGCTTAAGCTTTGATATTTAGATTTTTCATGCATTTTTTTTTAACCATCAAATCGTAGCTTCTATTTACAAAGACTTCGTTGATTAGTTCGTGTCTCTAGATTTTTATTTTAATTTTTTTTAATAATCTATGATAATCAAGGTATCTTAACATAAATATTTTTTCACAACACCGAAAAAAAACCCTAAAAGCTTTCAAAATTTTGCTTTCTACCTTTACAAGTTTATTTGCTCATCACAAGTAGTGACAAAGCCTGAAAAATTTTTTGGGGGCACAAAATCTAATGTTAAATTTAATTTTTTTTCTCCCCCTTTTTTTGCTCTTTATATTTTTTTCCTTCAAATTGACTTGTAATTAAGTAATATAATTTAGAGCAACGTAAAAAAGAATGAAATATAAATAGTCAATATGGACATGATTTAAATAATATTTTAAAGTGAAGTCCAGAGAAATATTATTCATAAAAGTGTAGAAAAATCAACTATTTAATAATAATAGAAGTAAAGTTTAAAAATCATAAAATTCAATAGAGTAAATGAGGGACATTATTAAATTTTTTTTATGAAATATGTGAGTAAATTTTACATTATTAAAATTTATGTATGCAAATGAAGGATCTAATTGAATATATTTACAAAAACTAGGGAAAAAGTTGAGGGGGGTGCTGGGCCTAAGATTGCTCTATCTATAATCACGAGTATAAATAACCTCCTTTTGTATGAAAGAACCATGAATACAAAATATATTAAGAAATTAAGATTTCAATATTACTTACTTTTATTTTTTACTTATTTTGAAGATAACAAACATGTGATTTAGTACTAATAATTTACCTTGGGTGTGTAGTGAAATAGTTTTAAAGTAATAGCTCAAGTTAATTAAGGAATCAAACTTGAAGATGAATGCATATTAGACTTATTAGAATCAAGCTTAAAGACAAAAAATCAAGATACAAGACCGTGCTTAGATAGAGTATATTTTATACTTAGTATTGTATTTGATTTAGTTCATTGCACATAAATTCTCTTTGCATTGGCTCATAGTTTTCAAATTGTTTTAAGCTTAAAATGGTTATTTTATTATAGAAGTTTGAAAATAGAAAATAATGATTTTAAATGGGCAAAATATTCTTCGAAACATGATTTCTTAAATTTAAATAAAATACAAATATATTTGAAATCATGACTATTTAATATAGGCTAAAAGGAGATTTTCTATTTGCAAACTAGAATATGTTTTGGTATGAATACTTTTTAAATTATTGTTAAATATCTTTATGAATCTAAAATAAATTTGCAATAGTCAAAATACTATTTTCAAATTGATTTCTAGTGTTTTTAAAGTGTTTAAAACAAATTTAGAAGTCAGTTTTTGAAATCACCAAAAGTTGTCAAAATCTGCCAAAAATCCTGTAAAATTTAAAAAATGACAAAAAATGGGTTTAATCGACAAAATCTGATTTTAGTCGACTAATAGTGATTTTGGTCAACCACTTTTCAGACCAATGATCATAAATGACCGTTAGAGCTGAACTGACGTGTCAAACTCGAACGACTATATTTTTGATAGACCAAACGTTTGACAGAAAGCTAATAATGGTTATAAACGGCTATTTTTTTTGGATACCTAAATTGATATTCATCTACTCTCAAAGTGTCTTGTCTATTTTCACATCAATAACACTTTCAAATCATATTGAGCCAATTTTAGAACATTTACTGTGCATTATTCTCAAATCTCCTGAGCTAAAATTGTATTCATTACTTTTAAGAGGAGAGTTTGTGAGTGTATTCACTATTATATTCAAAAACTATTTGAGTTAAGGTGAGGTTGGTACCAGAGTCATAAACAACCTGTGTATAGGTGAGGTTACCACCGAAATCCAAACAACTCGTGTATTAGTGAGATTGACACTATTGTCTAAATAATCCGCATAGGTGAGGTTGTCACCGGAGTCAAAATAATCTAAGGTTAGGTGTAATAGAGCCGGAATCAAGACTATTGTAAAAGCTAGGGTGTGCTTAAGAATAATTCACTTCATTTATACAAGGGTCAGTCAAGCCCATAATCTTGATCCAATGGTGGAAAGCTCAAAGCAAGTTGCCGAGGGACAGGAACGTAGGCAAATCATCGTGTTTGTCGAATCTCGTAAAAACTGAGTTTATATTTTTTCTATCCCTATGCTCTTTACTTTAATGCAAACTATTTGATTGTATGTTTGATATTTATTGTACTTAATTGATTTGGTATTATTGTTTATTTAGCCTCAAAATTTCAAAATAATAGTCTATAGTTTTACATAGTTGAAAAGTTTTTTAAAAAATTTTAAAACCCAATTCACTCATTTCTTATATAGTTTATCTTAGACTAACAAAACATTGGAGACTAAATCACCAATAAAAGAAGTACGTAGACTGGTATGCCAAAAAGGTATCAAATTTAGGGCGAATGCTGAAAAGAAGTCAATTTAGATATATATGCCAAATTATAAATAATATAAAGAAATTAGGTTAAATTGACATTTTAAAACTGAGTTTTGATAAAGGATAGTATTAGAGATCCCATCTAGTTTACCACATGACTTAGGTTGTTACAATTCGACTTCAACTTGTGAACTAAAACTTACAACAAATAAGTTGAATATTATTCATCGCTTGTGGGGTGACAAATCATATCTCACATTAGGTGACATTAAAAATATAGGATATGATATGGGATGTTTAGCAATTTTTTTGTTAAAAGGCCTATATTTCAAGCTCGAGAAATTTAGGTGGATGACTAATATTTTAAATTTAATTAAGTATATCTCAATTTTTTAAATTTTATAATTAAATATTTAGGTATATATATTTTTATACTTAGTAGATATGTTTATCTATCAATTTTAGTTACTATACAGAAATACACTAGGTATATAATTTTTTATATTTGGTATATAAAATTTTACGATTTATATATAAACATATATACGAGACATTTTGCTATAATATTTGATAAAAGGATATTTACTTAAATTGAGCCTAAAATTTAGTCATATTTCTATAAGACCCTTAAAACTCTTTGTAAACTAATCATGGTCAAATATGAAATTGAGTATATTCAAGCATTATCGAGAAAAACTATTTTGTAAAAAAATTAAGAACATAGGCTTTTTAACAAAATTGTGTTTCAAAATACTTTTTTTTTTTTTTCTATAAGACCCTTAAAACTCTTTGTAAACTAGTTATGGTCAAATATAAAATTAAGTATATTCAAGCATTATCGAGAAAGACTACTTTGTAAAAAAATTAAGAACATAGGGTTTTTAACAAAATTGTGTTTCAAAAGTTTTTTTTTTTGCCAGTCACCCCTGAATAAATCAATTCAACTAGTTGCCTATTTTCTTTTGTAAAAGAATATGTGTTTTTATGTTCTTTCATTTTTTTTCCCTCTTTGATAAATATGTCTTGTTTTTGCTTTTAGTAAATATATATTATTTTGCATTTCTTTTTATGTTTGATATCACTAATTCTGCAATAGACAATAAACCTTAGATGCTAAGATTAATGATAAACTTTCATGATAGTAAATTTGGAAGTATAAATAATCCTTTACAAAATAGTGAAAAATACAAAAGTAAAAAGCCAATAGGTAAAATGTTCAAACAACGTGTCGTTTTTCTCTATTATCTCTTTTCTAGAGTCAATTAAGATTTCAGAAGATAGCTTAATCTCTTATGAGAATGAATAATAATGGGTTGGATATGTTTATTCTCCTACCTTAATTAGTAGTGCACATCAATCCGTCCAACTTCACAACCCAGCCCAAAACGAAAATGAAAATCTAAACAAAAACATATGTTATTTATTAGTTATAATTATTTTAAATCTACACTATGGATCAACCCATAACCCAACTTGAACATACAACAAATTTAAAAAAAAAAAAAAACGTAAATGTTTAGCTTACTAATAGAGTAAAATAGAAAAAAATTTACTTGTTAGCTTATATTAGCATATAGTTGCTAGAATTTATATGAGTATAAGTTCTCATATCAAGGATTAAATTGAATAAAACAAAAAAAATAAATATTTAATAACAAGATTAGAATTCAAAAGCCTATTTTTTAAAATTTGAAAACTAAAACAAACAAGAAAAAAAATGAAAAATAAAAATAAAAACTCTCAATCCGACAACCTAACCTAAACCAATCCGACGAAGCTTGGGTTATTTGATTACCTGCTTCTACGTACTTTATTTGTCACAAATATATGATACCTTCGAGTAACCCATTTATACACTGGTAATTGATTTTTTTAAAAAAAAAATTAATTAAAGAGTATGTCTATAGACTCCATACATACCAAAAGAAAAACGTATATATCAAACACAATTAAAATACAATATTAATTGTCTAAATAATAATCATAATATAAATTAAGCACGTTTTCTTATTA
Source organism: Parasponia andersonii (assembly GCA_002914805.1). NCBI lineage: Eukaryota > Viridiplantae > Streptophyta > Magnoliopsida > Rosales > Cannabaceae > Trema > Trema andersonii. Next base: position 58,255 of record JXTB01000091.1, read on the forward strand.
TAAAGATGACATATATGTGCTTATTTATTATATATAATTATATCTTTAATTTCATACTTATTATGGGATAAGGCAAAATGAGGTCATAAGGGCATGTATCCATAAACTCGTATCCTGTCCTAGCTATAGCCCTGTCGGGTATTTAACTTTTACACTTACGTTAGGGCATGTTTGGAACCCGGATTTTAAGGGGGAAAAATAATACTTTTTTGCAGGGATACGTATATTTTGTGTGTTTGGAACTAAGAAAGAGGGAGGTAAAATTAATAAGAAATAATAGAGGGTAAGAGAAGTGAGGATTTTAATTTTCTTAAAATAATGTGAGGAAACGAAAAATCAAGGGTTCTATTCTTCGTCTTCAACTCACTTCGACTTCTCTTTTCTTCACGTCCAATTCCTCTAGTTATGGCAAATCAAAGCTGACATTGATCAGAGCGCCGATCAGCCATCGAGATCGATTTTCAGCAATCATCAAGCTCTCATCTGCGGCCATCCTACAATCTATTGGGAAGGGCCGCTGGCACCCATTTGTGTCACCAAATCTCGACGAAGGTGATCGGCACCTCCATTGAGGAAAGAAGCTTCTATTTGAAGAAAGTCAGGTAATTTCGTCTCCGATTGAAGAATTAATTTGGAATTTTGTGTCTTTTCTAGACAAAACTCTGATTTCATTCTGCTGAAGAATCGTTTCATTGGAGATGCTTTGGTACACTGAATTGTTTCATGATATATACGAGCTTGATTTGAACAGGGTTCTAGGTAGAGAATATAAACAACAAAGGATCAAAATTTAAGGTATTTTTTCAGTCACAAATATGTGGGTTGATTTTACGATGGCTCATGACTTAATAATAAGAAAGTTGTTTATTTATTAGTAAGTTGGATTTTCTCAATCAATTGTGTGTGAACTTGATAATGCATGTCCCATGTCTAAACTCTTTTTTTTCCTTCTTTTGTTTGGCCTAACTTTATATATGTATATGGATATATTTTTTTCCCCTTGTACTTGTTATTCCCTATTCAATTTTTGCAAAACGAAGGGTCAGCATGATTTGGTCAATTGGGCATCTAATAGTACCTGAAATACTTGTATTGCAATGTAGGCAATTGATGTCAAAAATGTAGTAGCTTGTGAACAAGAAAGTTGTGTCCATAGTGTTTAGTAAAGGAATGGTTAGTATAAAAAAGACCAGAGCCTGGAGTAGGAAGTTCTGGTTGATGAGTTTGAGTCGAGCTTGTTTGGATTTTGATTCGTGGGGAAGCTTAGAATCCAAGATTTTGGAAGTGCTTGAAACTTGGTGCCATAAGAAAATGGTGTGAATTTGAATGTAACAGAGAGAGAGAGAGCATAGAGAAAAACCCAAATGGGATAAGATAAAGGGGTGTATCTCTTTTTATATGTATGGATAAAGAGAACCAAAAGCCAAAGACATATCTGAGTGGAAAAGTACTATTGGAAAACATTGATTACATTATTGTTAAGTTGTATAGACTATAGAGTTCAGTCCATTAACTTGGAGAATGATTTGTGCTTTTCCGTGGTCGCCCTTTGAGAGAACCAGGTGATCATATTAGTCTCTACTTGTTCTACAATGATTAACTAGTTTCAGTTTAGCTTTAGAAACACTTGTGTACAATATGGATGCTCGATTATCCTTGGCTTCACTTTAACATTTTTCCGTGTAATGTTTGCATCTCTTTTCTCTGTCTGTTATAGTGTATGTTCTTTTGAAACTCGTTCAACTAGACATGAAAACTCCCTCGAACTTACTTCTAGCTTTCCAACTTATGTATTGCAGCTCTTTAGTTGTCAGTCTAGCTCTGGAGATGCCTAAATCCATATGTGGTCAAGATTTGTAGGTGAAGACTGAGAATCAGATGTGTACAATCATAGCAGATTAATTCTACCTTCTGCTTGATGTTATTTACTTTATTCTAGATAGTTTATTATGTTTGTCAGTTTGAGGTTTTTGGAGCCCATCGAACAAAAGTAATTATATTTAATTTGTGGCTGAATGATGAAGGTATATATGAGCTGAATTTTGATAATGATGATGAGGTGAGAACTCAGTGGTGTTTGAACTCTCGTGCAAAGTTCTCTTATAGATCCTATTGAGGTACTTCATTCAGAATGCATCGTTGTTATTAAGATTTGAGGTTTCAATGAACTTGTCAGTGCAAGTTTATGAACTTAAAAATGTCACCCATTATTGGATGCCCTTAATCAGATAGTTTATTTACAAGAATAAAGTATAGACCTAAATTTAGTCAAGTAAAGATTACTTAACTCTACTCATGTTAGCCTTAAGTCGACAATAATTAGTGATTACATATAAGAGTACTCTTTTTTCATTCACTCAATCTGATGAAATGGATTTGCTTTTATACATGTATGTAATGTTTAATTTCCTTAGTATTGTTCCAAAGGAACCGTTCTAGTTATTTCAACCATGAAATAAAAAATAAGAAAAAGTGAAAAAGCTATGAAACTAGCATTACTTTGTTATGGTCTTATGTGATTTGAAGAGTCCAAATCTCGCATTAGTAAAAACTATCTACTTTGTTTTTCAAAGGTTGAAGAGCAATCAACCCCTGTAGTCTATAACACTTACACTGAACTTGCTCTCTCTTATTCACATTTTGATCATGTTACCAGCCATAGTAGGTTTGATTTATGGCATGGACAATGAGCATAAGAATTGTTTGTGAGTGTTGTGATTTAGTATTGGACTTATTACATGTACAGGACTCTGAGTTGAATACAGTGAGCAGTAATTGTAGTCTCCTAGGCAGCATATTTCACAGATAATCTATGTATTAGGTGATGGTTATATTCCTATCTTCATTTTTCTTTCTTTTATTGATCCTCTGTTAATCTTTGTTCTACCCAATGTTCATTATGCAAATTGTTATTTTACTTGGAAAAATCATTATCATTTGAAAAATGAATTTCGTGTTGAAGCATATAACTTGTGGTTATATAGTGGTAGCTCCAAATGGTAAACTCTCAATGGTCTTAGTGGTGTGGTTCCTTTGTTGTCCTTAATTCTTATGGTTGTTCATTTGAAATCCTTGTAGACTCTATATCTTTAATTAAGATGCTAATTGCTTTGAATATTAATTATCATTTCAAGTTAAAGTGGGAGAGGCTCCGAATGAGAGATCTACAGAAAAGAGTCATAAGTACTTGATAATCATGGAGCTGATAACTTATTTCAGGGATTTAGACATGTAGCTTCTAGTGCAGATCTATGATTATTTGTGCCATCTATGAGCTGATAAAGCATTTCCTTCATGTTTACAAGAATATTGATATAAATCTAAAATTGTAAATTATTACGGCTCCCGTATGTGAGATTTTTTTTTTGAGTGACACGTATGCATGATTCTAGAGTTGTAGATTAAAATTAAAAAGTTAACATTTATATTTTTTGACCTTTTTTTGTCCCTTCAATTGCCAGACAATAGAAAAAAAATTCAGTAAGAAAGTCATTTTTTTTCTTCCGTATCTTCCTTGACTTCCGAACATGAGATAAATTTTACTTTTTTTCCTCATTTTTTTTCGTTCCTTTTCCCTTCAATTTTTTGGCTCCCAAAATCTGGGTTCCAAATGTAGAGCCTTACTCTAAATTGAAATAAAACATGTATTATATACCATGTAGAGTAGGTATCTGCGGATAAATAGGTGAACAAATAGAATTATCATCCCTAGATATAGTTATGAGCTCGATATGTTTTTGAGAGATAGAGAACGACTGCAAAATTTACATAAGGGTAAATGGCACCATTGGTCCCTATCATGTTACCATTTTTGCATATTAATCCTCAATCTTTTTTCTCTGGTATTCAAGTACTTAACGTTTTTTTTTTTTTTTGTAGAATTAATCCTTTTGATACAATCCATCAAAAATTCTTTTAGAATTTATTTAAATGGGAGAAGTTTTGCACCATTGATCCCTATTATTTCAATTGCTTAGTAATTTGGTTCCTAACTTTGTTTCTTTTTCGATATTCATATCTCTAATTAACAATATCGTGTTTACCAATCTTTCAGAAAATTAAAATTCAGACATTGATATAAAAGAAATA
>JXTB01000091.1:62367-98935 GCA_002914805.1 Parasponia andersonii
TATGCATAGGTATCAATTTGGCCAATGAAAATTTAGTATGCATATTTTTTTATTGTAAAAAATAAGAGAAAGAAAGAGTATTAATGATACACGTCTTTTCATGCATTTCATTATAGCCATTGGATCACTATTAGATGGTGATCTAACGACTAAAAAAAAAATGCCTACCCATAGATAAAAAAAAAAATACCTATTGGATTGGCAACCTATATATATATATATATATATATATATATTACACTAATACACTCTAATTTATGTCAAACTTTAGTAACTCTTATGGGCAGAAAATAATTACCTTATTATTTTGAAAACTAAAAATATTTCACAAACGTCCTTTTTGACTAGTAAGTTTTGACCAAAATTTACTATATCAATTAAATTTTCATTTCAGTGTGAATTGGTTATTCTAAAAAAATTAACTTATTATTTACGTAACTATGTAACTAACAAGCATTACAATTTCATAGATTTTTCCATTTTTTTAAAATGTTATTCCAAAAAAAAAACTAATTATTTACATGTAAAAAGAAATATAGGTAAGCCAAGAGATTTTATAGATTTGTTTTTGGGTAAATTAGAGTGTGTATCCTTTGTTTTAGCCTCATTTTAATAATGCTCATTTTTCTCCTTTTTATAATTAAATAGACAAGTATATGAATTTTTATATTTGGTTTTTCTGATTATATACTAAATTTAGTTTATGTACTGCATATGTTGGTTTTTTTAAAAAATTATTGGGTACATTGTTGAAAGATCTAAGATTGCATGTATACCAATTTTTTGATTTATTATTCGAAATAAATAAATTTAAAAATTAGTTCTCGTTGTTGTTACAACGGTGAGATGAATTCTACTGCTGTTGCAATAGTGAATCATATTATTGTTGTTGCAATATTGAAGTTAAACGTGTACTATAGGCAAAACAATCACAATAATGAAATTAAAAGAAAATAAATGACACTAGAGATTTTTACATGGTTCGACTATTTTTCAATAACCTACTCTATGGGGTCACGCCTAGAGAAAGAAACGCATTAGTAGAAATTTTTAAATAACAAACACCAATGACTTAAATAAGAAAGATTTCATCATATCTTGATGCACTGTATTTGACTCTTCTCTCAATACGTTCAATAAGCTCTAGTCATCTTACTTGAGTCCAAGATCTTGAACTCCCTTCAATAGCTGGATTAATCTTCTCTGTTATGACGTGCTTTTAATTTCATACACTAGATTCCTTCCTATACTCTAGAACCTATCTTCTCTCAAAGAACACCCAATCGTTCTTCCGAATGACTTTTACAATCTCAAGTGATTATTTTTAGAGCTAATCACTCTAAGAACATTCAAGGCTCACACAAAAATAAACTCTCAAAACTAGTTTACAAAAGCTCTCTTTTACTCACAGTTTGGACATAAATAAAAGTTTCATTACAATATATTTTTCTATCTAAAGTGCATATAAATCTATTGGATTTGCTGAGCTTTTATAGATAAATTTTAGTCTCTCTCTCCAAATCCTCTATAGTGTGAAAAGACAGAAACATGTCTAGGTGCATTGGGAAGAAATCTCCACGAATTTGGCTTTTCTTAATCAGCTGAAATCACTCTTTTATACTTGCAAATATTTTCTTTAAAGACAAAGATTGATTTCACAATTAATTAGAGTAGACAGATCTGGCACAATAGATAAAACAAGCAATTTGAACAGATTTGATAACTCAATATTAAATTAAAAAGAAATCTATGTAATTTAATGAGATAAATAATTAGCACTAGATATAGACGAAAATAAAACTTAATTACCTCAGAAAATTGCCTAACAATAAAGATTAATGATTGAAATAGATAAGGTAAGAATTAATCAATTAAATCAAGAGATAAATTAAGCTTTAAATGGAAACCAATCAAAGATAAGATTAAATCCTTATCTCAAACACCCAAGACAACTAGTCACGAAAATCTCTCAGAATAAAATCCTATCATCCTTCTAGAAATAACGGATATGCAAATTAAGTTCAACAAGGAAAGAATGGAAAGTTTCCGAAAATAGATTCTGCTTGCGGCAAAATTTGTTGTAAGTAATATAGAAAACTTGTTATAACAAGTTATTACAACAACAACAGACTTGTAGTAATAACTTTGTTACTTAAAATCACAATAATTTGAGTTAAAAGATTTTGCCTTTTAGAATGCTAAAACCTTGGCCTTAACAATTGTATTTTACACTTGGTATTTATATTGATATATATGTCTTTTTTTCTATAATATTTAGGAAACAAATATTTACTTAAAATGTCCCTAAAATTCTATCATATTACTATATAACCTTTTTTTTGTTTTTTTGTTTTTCCTAATTAGTTCCACTGTAATTTTTTTTATTATTTTTTTAATTTTAGGAGATATTTCATTGTAATTTTGACAAGAGTTATAAAATATTTCCTTCTTTTTTTTTTCAAATAATTGATGGATGTAATATTGTTAATTAGNATCCCTAAAATTTAAAAGTCAAATGATCAAATAAACATTAAGAAAATCAAAGAAGTCATTTAACCATACAATCAGCTATAAAGTCAATTCAAACAATTTAAGGATCCTAAAATTTAAGAAAATCAAGCTGGGCAATATGGACGACGCAAATCTATGCCGCACCAAGACTCGTGACGGCTGATCTTAAAAACACCTTTCAATAACACAAGATTACATATACGTAACCCATAGCATAGCAGTTACTTTAAGTAGAGCAGGTTCTAAGCACTTAAATTCCACAAAAAAAAAAAAAGAGAGAGAGAGACAAAATTGCTAAAGAATTTAAACAACAGGGATCAATAGTGCAAAATTTTTCCTATTTAAATGAATTTTAATAAAATTTTGGATAGAATATACCAAAAAGACTAACATTTTGAAAAAGAAAAATGTTAAATACTTGAATGCCCACCAAAAGAAAAAGAAAAGAAAAGAAGTTTGGGACTAATATACTAAAATGTTAATACGTTGGGAACCAATAATACCATTTACCTTTTATATAACCACATATTATTAAAAAAAACGACGTCAAATCTCCACGTGAAAAAATACAAGATAACATGCCATTTTTTAAGTAAATAGCATCAAAAATTGGGGATCAATATACCCTTTGTATAGCCACATATTGTTAAAAAAACGACGTCAAATCTCCATGTGAAAAAATACAAGATAACATGCCATTTCTTAAGTAAATAGCATCAAAAGTTGGGGATCAATATACTAAAATGATAGTAAATTAGAGACCAATAGTACCATTTACCCTGTATATAACCGCTTGTAGTAAAAACGACATCAAATCTCCACTAAAAGAATTGACAAGATAACATGTCATTTCTCAAGTAAATAGCAGCAAAATTTATTGTTAGTAAACGATGTATCATTTGTATAGAATACCATACCAAATCTCTACTTAAAACGACATCGAGTTCAAAATAAAGAAAAAATTTCGCAACAAATTTTCACACCATATAAAAAAAGAAGTGTCATATTATAATGAAACGACAACACAATAGTATGTCGTTTACTTAATATATAGACGATAACAAATATTTGAAAGTTGGAATAAAAAAGATAGGTCGCTTTCCATCTTCCACGACAATAAAAAAACGACATATCGTCAGAACACAAAAGAAAAAGAGCTTTTTTCGAGAAAATAGAAACACTACGTCTTTTCTTTGCTAGGAAGCTAGGAATTAGGAAGAACAAACAATATGTCCTTTGACGTTCAGAATGAAAAAAAAAAAAAGAAGTCTTTTGAGGTAACTTACCTAAATTTAAACTCGAACATGACTTAACCTAAATTTAAACTCGAACATGACATATCATTCAGCAAGTTTTCATATACAAATTACATTTCTTTTTTGGTCAAGCAACGAAAGTGTTTCAGAGTAATATATTTTTTCTAATGTTACTATACTAATTTTCTATATCAAAATTCCACTCTCTTTATTAGTTTTCTCGTCTTAATGTACTAGTATTCTACCTCTTTGTTAGTTTTCTCGTCTTAATGTTCTAGTATTCTGCTACAATATTGTTGTTATTATTATCGTTATCATTTTTCGTTTTAAATGAAATGCAAATAAAAATTTTGTCACGATGTTGCAAAATATCTATCATTCCTTTATAATATACCCCAAAAAAAAAAAAGTTTTACAGAGTAAATGCTCTAGTTTCTTCAATTTCTCAAATTCAAAAAATGTTACCTATCAAGTTCTTAATGTATATTGTTCAACCCTATTCTTTGTCTTGCCATCAATAACTAGCGTTATGACAAATGAGGATGAATTATTGTCCTTTCTCTCATCGTTAAAAAAAGTGTACAATATGTAACAACTAGTCGATAATGACTCAAAGTCGAACCCTATCTTTGTATTTAAGATGAACATAACAAGCCACTGCACCATACTGTTAACCGTACACTTTAATAATCTGAATTCACACTATTAACTACAACTACTGTACTTTGTAGTATTTAACTACTAGCGACTCCATAATGCCAATATTTACAACTTCAACCATAAACTATACAAGTTTGATCAACTGTACTTAATAATGGTATATATGTAAGGAAATAATTTGATCAACAGTACTTAATAGTGGTATAAATATAAGGAAATAAGGCTATGTAAATGGATTTCATACCCAGCGCTAAAACTCAAACCCATCTTTATAGATCCAAAACAACAATTGATAATTCATTATAGAAAAATAAAATAATCACACGCACCAAAAGAACTGTAGGAAGAGCTTCTGATCAAACGCTAAGGCAAAACTCCTTAATGCTTAAAAATTTCCTCATTCAACTCAGATGTATCACATTCACATCCGTTGTCCTTAATTTCAAGTTGAGCGACCTTGTGGGGAGTCTCTAGTTATTTAATTTAGACTTCATCTAGAACAAAAACTTATTTTGTTGGTTTTCTCAAAAAAAAAAAGAAAAAACTTATTTTGTTGGTTTTCCAAAGCCAGGCACCAACTTTATCCGGGTACACAATGCCAGCTTATACATACAAACAGAACGAGTTTTCGTGAGGGGATGGAGGGGCCTAATGCAATTGTATGGATTATGGAAAAAGTTTTGTGCAACCCATAGTGATGGGAACCTATCCTTGCTTGAGGACCACATAGCAACTAGTAGACAAACCATAATACTATTATAGTAATGTTAAGTTGCTAAATAATGACAGTTAAACGATGTGGATTTTGGAGACAATTAAGGAATATCGTATGTTCCATGGCCTAACTTTGATTGGATTTATGTTTGTTAGAATACTTCAAGTCTAATTTTTCCGAAAAATACTTCTTTCTTCTACATGTTATAGTCACTTATCAGGCTATATCTTTAATTAGCTTTCTTATTAGCCTAAGTTTTTTTTGGTACTATAGCATAAATTCAACACAAAGCTAAAAGAAGAAGAGGCAAAATTGTAACCACACACATCCTCGTCCTATTGAGACTTAGGCCAACTCAGAACTACGGAGTTGGGAAAAGCTTTTCCTCTACTTAGAAATTGAATCATCCACGTACGTGCACGCTGTATCGAATACGACCACCAGTTTTGGTCGTTAAAAATTGTCATTTTAGGCCACTTTTTCCGCTCCGTGTCGTTAATATTACGGTTCCCACTAAAACAAGTTGCTGGGGCAATTGAACAGTTGGTTTGTTTAGGGCGCGTCCCGGTACAGGATCAGCGCGTGTCCATGTTTGCTTCTTCGAACCTTTCCCTTATAATTGTGACCAGCTTTCAGTGTACAATGCTTATTAGCTTGTGCGTGCTCTGTGTTTTGGTGTCGTTTTCTCTAGGTGAGTGAGTGTGAGTATGGAAAGTGGACTTCCCATGCTTAACTGTCTCGTACAGCACACACTGAGAAGCCTCTGCTCATATTCAGATTGTTCTACTTCTTCAAAATGGGTCTACGCAGTCTTTTGGAGGATCTTGCCTCGGAATCACCCTCCTCCCAAGTAAGACATTGGTCTACAATTTTATGTTAAATCCTCCAAAATAAACCAAAGGGCCATGTTACCAGTCAAAAAATTAGTCAACTTAAGTCATTGCCTTTTTGTTAATTGTAGGTGGGATTATGGTGGCGGTGCTCTCGATCGAACAAAAGGGAACAAAAGGAACTGGTAAAGGGTCCTTTTTTTACCAAAAAAAAAAATTATTCGTTTTTTCCTTTCGAAGAATTGTGAGGAGAATTTTAGCCCATTATGATGAACTTTGGGCTATGTCTGTGGTTTTTATTTTTTATTTTTTGGGCGCAGGATTCTTGTTTGGGAGGATGGATTTTGTGACTTTTACGAGTGTAAGCAAGCAGGCAGTGGGTACTTAAAGGGGCGGTTTGGAGCTGATGTTTTCTTCAAAATGTCCCATGAAGTTTATAATTATGGAGAAGGGTGAGAATTTTGTGTTCTAAATTGTGGCTGCAGGTGATGAATATTTTAAGGTGAAGGAAGAATAGATTTAAGTGACCATTAAAGATATGGTTAATGGTTTCAGGTTAGTGGGGAAAGTGGCAGCAGACAATAGTCACAAATGGGTTTTCAGGGATCCATCAAATGAAGGTGATCCTAGCTTCATTTCCTCATGGAATGTATCCATTGAACCAGTAAGCCAATTCACGTTTAGTTATCTTAATAAGCAGTATGTGCCTTGGTTTTCTTTTTGTTCCTCATTTTTTCTGTAAAACTATATCTGCCTGTAGAAACCAAGGGCTTGGGAGTCTCAGTTCAAGTCAGGCATTCAGGTTAGTACTTATCAGATCTCAAAAACCTAAATACAAAATGCCACAAGCCCATTGGAGCTTACCCAAGAATTGAATTTGTTTACCCAAGAATTGAATTTGTTTTGTCTTTTCTAATTATTTTACCAGACTATAGCAATCATTGCAGTTAGAGAAGGCATAATTCAACTGGGGTCATTTGATAAAGTAACTATTGCTCTCTCTCTCTCTCTCTCTCTCTCTCTCTCTCTCTCTCACACACAATCTTTTCCTCAAAATCTAGATCAAAATATATTTCTAAAGGGCTGTTTTATTTTTTTTCCCAGATTGTGGAGGATCTTAATCTGGTAATAAGCATACAGAGGAAATTCACCTACCTCCAAAGCATACCTGGTGCCTTCGCCATGCAAAGACCATACCTACCTATTCAACATCCTTACACCCTTAAACCAAATACTCAAATGGTTGAAAGCCAAGATACAGCTATATCAATCTATGAGAAGCGCCAATCAATTGGATTAAAAAGATTGTTTAATGAAATAGCTGATGATTCTCCTACTAAGTCCCTCAACTTGGGTTGGAACACACCCCAAAATGGCATATCAGGATCGACCCTTTGCCCAGTTCCACCCCTCCTACCTTCCATGTCATGCAGTCTCGGAGCCCTCTTGTCCAAACTTCCTTCTGTAATGCATGACTCTGCTATGCTTGTTAAAAACAACAACAATTCCACCAGCCAAATTAGTGTTGGTAACGTAAAAATGGAGTCTTCCCATTTGGATGAATTTCAAGAAGAAAATCCGAGTTCCATAAACCCCAATATCGGAATGAACTTGGGCTTTGGACCTGGGAGAGAAGAGGGACAGACTCAGAGTGCTGTAAATCTCAATTAATTAGGGAAAGGTACGCTGTATTTATTATGAGAAAGAGATAAATAAGGGTACTATTTGTAGCTTTGGATTTTGAAATTTCGATGGTTCGTAGCTCAATTTTAGTTTCTAGTCCGATGAGCCGTTGTTCGTAGAAACGTGTTAACGTGTAATTAGTCACTTGAGCATCAGTCATATAGTGTCTTGTCTGTAATATAAGAACATTTCCTTTCGAAGGTAGAGTTTGCAACATAAAACAAAACACAATTATGTTATAAAACTTTATGTTAATTGTTCTAATTTGATGTTACTTATCAAATCTATTTTAAGTGAACCCAAAAAAAAAACTGAAAAAAAAAGTGACCTCCACTCATTGAGATAGGGAAGGGTGGCACCGTGGGGTTCAACAGCGTGACCTATCCTTATCCTCTGGAGGGTAGGGCGTGTTTGTATTCCGCCATATGCAATGGTCCCCAAGGACAATTTGGAAGATAAAAATTGACAACAGCAGGTCCAGTTAGGATGACAATCTTCAAAGATTTTTATTTTCTTAATAAATAGAAGTGAGTGGATACTTTGATTTTTCTTTTGCCGGAATTTCTATTATGGATATGAATCTAACAATATAGAGTGGTGACATATTGATGTGGGTTTTAAGACTCGAGACCTTTTTTGAAAATAATCAGGTGTAAGAAGGTAGGTCACAATAATCACACAAGTTGTTTATAATAAAGTATGAGTATCTAGCTTTGTCTCTATCTTTATTACTTTTGTCTTATTATATTCTTCCTACTTTTATTAATAACATTTTCATGTTAAGGTTATACAATCCTGGCGCAGTAAATTTTTGGAGTAAAATGGAAAGAAAGATAACATAGTACTTTCTTGTGATGTCTTTCTTTTATTTTGATGGTCTTCTTCAAATGGAATGTGGATGTCAACCCAATTTCTCACGTAGAGTTTCTAATATCTACATTTCTACACATACGAAGTGGTATTTTGAGCTATTGCATCCCAAAAAAAAAAAAAAAAAATCATCCTTACAAAACGTGCTTTTTCGATTTGAGACAATAATAATAATATAAAGTTTCCTTTATCGCCTTTGATCAAAGATAATGGAGAGTGCTAGTATCACTCTGTTGTCTTGGCCCACATAGTGTAATCACACATTTTTTTGATTCTTCGGTAGTGATGGATCAGAAGGACTGTTGTTGAACGAGTCCTTGGTAGTTTCATCTCGTTTCTTGTTGAATATACCCTTTTGAATGAAGTACCATAACCCCCTCCCCCCTCGAACGAACGATGATCTATTTTGTCCTTGGATCCTCCGTCATGCCTTGATTATTGTGTTATCAAGTCTACATCACATGTTGACTACCATTTTATTAGGAACGAGGGAGGTTCACCTTGAGCGTTCACAAAAAATTTTATCTTTACGATTATCTAATAATAACTCTAACCCCGTGACAGACCTAAGTAGAGGCGAGTAGGGGCGCGTTTTTACTCCTACAATTGAATTTAATTTCCAAAAAATCCCTCAAATGAAAGAACTTATTTTTCTCTGCGTTTATTTGTGTTTCCCAATTTCATTATTTTTTAAAATTTACGATATAACTCTCTCTTTTTTTTTTTCTCAAAATCCTAAATTCCATTAGTTATTGACAGAAAAAAAAACTATCGAATATGCTCTGTTGTGCGGTTTAAAATCCTATGTTAGGTTGCATGAGTAAGATTAAGTACAACCTCATCCGAAAGGGTTGCATACGAATTCTACCGTATAAGTTGCATGCGACCTCCTCCGAATAGGTTATGTGCGACCCGAAAGAAAAAAAGACTAGTCTCTGCTTCGTCAAACGGGTAACCTATAAGGTAAGGGAAACATAAGTTTCTCTTTCAAGTTCAACCAGTTACCCAATTTAAGTGATTACCCAATTATATTGTTACTCAAATTGTATTACCCGATTGTATAGTTACTCATTCTCACAATTAGGAACATTGAGTTACTCTCATTTATATAAAGGGAGTTCAATGCTTCGGTGAAGGGGACTTTTCTAATCTGGAGAGATAGAGATTATTTTTTTTCCCGAATCTAGAGAAGCTAAGGAATTCTTAAGACTGTTTTCTTCTTCTTTTCAAACAACACATTGTAATTTGGAGTTCTTGTAATTCTCCAGAAAATAGTGAAAAACAGTGGACGTAAGCTCATCTTTTTCGGGGCTGAACCACTATAAAATCCTTTGCCTCTTTATTTGCTTTGATTAATAACCCAATTTATACAAGCCACATCTCGTAATTTTTTCTAAATTTATTATTGACAAAACTTCCATCAACAATTGACGCTAGAAGGAGGGCTATTCCGGCCAAAACAGTTTGTCAAATTTTACTTTTTTAATAATGGCAAACACCATAAACACTACCGGAGTCACCGGAACTAGCCAAAACTAACCCCAAAGCACTGCTGCTGCACAGGCAGCACCTGCTCAGGATCAGCCTACTATGACCGCATTAGAAAACCTTGCCCAGAGACAGGATCGCATGGAAGAGACACTGGTGAACCTTCAGCAAATCAGTAACCAAATCAATGACACCCTATGACGACTTGCTGAAGGGCAGATGGTGACCCCACCACAGCACGAACATCCCAAAGAACGTCCTGCTCAACTACCGGAGAAAGGAATACAAATCCTAAAGACAAGAAGATGCGACCAGCCAAGAACCCAGCAAGAGCGTCATGAAGATCGTATCTCCAAAGGAAAAGGCAAAGTCGCAAACTTGCCTCCAGAATCTGGTACGGAGAGTTCAAGTACTAACCGTGATCGTGGATAACCTTCTCCTAAATCCACTGATAATCAAGATCGCTTGAGTAGCAAACGAAAATGACTATCGAGAAGTGTCTTCGAAAGAATCAGCAGAGAGTCGAGACAAGATCCTGCAGACCTAAGACAATACTTGGAGCGACGACGTAGCCATGAACGATCCGTATCGCATCATAACGACCAAAGCTTGTCTTATCGCACTATTTCGCTGGATTTCTCTTACAGATCATAGAAAACTCTACCTAACCAACCCACCATATATCAAGATAATGATCAAAGGCTGCCCTTGCTGCCAGCAAGAGATAATGCTCTCCTTTCGAACGTCGATGTTCACAATTTAAGGATCGCATTAGACGCACTTGCTAGTAGGACGATGAGCTCTCAGATGGGTATCGTCAATCGCTATTCAGCGAGAAAGTTCGAGCTGCAGCCCTACCTACTGGATTCAGACTTCCCACTATTAACACTTTTGATAGGAAAACTGATCCACAGGACCATATAGATCACTTCAGCGACTTGATGGAACTCCATCGTGTCAATAATCATGCACGTTGCATATGTTTTACTGTAACTCTCTCAGGAGCAGCAAAGAAATGGTTCCGAGGACTCAAATCCGACTCGATCTCGTCCTGGCAACAACTTTTGACGGCGTTCTTGAGACAGTTTTAAGCTGCAAAAAATTTCACTGTTCCACTTGTTAGCTTGTCTACAATTCGACAAGGTACAGAGGAGGCTCTACGATCTTATCTCAATCGATTCACCTCAGAGTTAGTAAAGGTCAACAACCCACCTGAGGGGGGAGTTCTAACTCTCATGATGGCCGGGGTGCAATCAGAAACTAAACTCTGGGAGGAATTACTTGAGCGAGAATATAGAACTCTAGAAGACTTTTACCGAAGGGTTGGTCGGCATCTGAGGGTAGAATCTTCGCGCGAGAATCTTCAAAAGACAAAGAAAGAAAGAAGAAAAGATGCAACTAAAGACGAGATCATTACCAACAATAACGGTAATAAGAAAAATAAAAGGAGTAATGAGCAATTGACGGAGAATCAGCCTAGACCCAAAAAGCAGGAGATTTCAAGAACTCCCATGCAGTTCAACAATCACACTGAGTTAAACGCGCTCATAGATCATATCTCTGCGGTCACAAACTAGAAGGAGCGATACCATCAACCGGAATTGATGAAACATGACAGGGCAAAGCGC
The DNA here is from genome assembly GCA_002914805.1 of Parasponia andersonii. Classification (NCBI taxonomy): domain Eukaryota; kingdom Viridiplantae; phylum Streptophyta; class Magnoliopsida; order Rosales; family Cannabaceae; genus Trema; species Trema andersonii. The sequence goes on from JXTB01000091.1 coordinate 74,009, forward strand.
GACCCCAACAAGTTCTGCCAGTATCACAATGATATTGGGCATGATACCAATAATTGCTTTGCCTTGAAGGATGAAATTGAAAGGCTGATTAAAGAGGGGTGACTGCGGCAGTACACCAGGCAGAACGACGAAAGGCGAGAAGAAAACCAACAGCGACCTCCAGAAATTCAACGCGAAGTCTGAACTATCCTTGGAGGACCGCATGTTGGCAGAGATTCGAAAAGGGCTCAAGACAGGTATACACGAGAAGCTCCATAACAGTCATTAACTAACATCAAGCATCTTGAGCAGCGACTACGTAAGCTTCAACGAGTACCGGACATGGACATTACCTTCACAGAACAGGATGCAAGGGAAGTCCATTATCCGCATAATGACGCGTTGGTCATAAAAATTAATTGTGAAAGCACACAGTTGTGGCGAGTATTGGTTGATAACAGAAGTGCTGTGGACATCCTGTACTACGATGCCTTTAAGAAGATGGGGTTGAATGAGAGCAACTTGAAGCCTACCATCACTCCACTCTATAGTTTCACTGGTGACAACCTGATGCCTATGGGCATGATTGAATTAATGGTCAACGTTGGAACCTATCCTAGGGTTTCAATGATAATGACCCAATTTTTGGTGGTAGATTACCCCTCCGCGTTCAATGCTATATTGGGAAGACCGACACTGAGGGAACTTCGAGCAGTTACTTTAATCTACTATCTCACTATGAAATTCCCGACCCAACACGGGGTAGGCGAGGTGCGAGGAAACTAATATGATGCGAGGACTTGTTATAACAACTCTTTGAAACTCGTAGCAAAGGATGCGACGTCTCGCACAATGATGGTCCACCTGCCAGAGGAAGCATCAGTCGAAGTAGCGGGCAAAGTGTCAGTCAAAGCAGCAGGCAAAGCGTCAGTCGAAGCTCCAGTTGAGTCGTCAGACAAAGCGTCAGTCGAAGCTTTAGTTGAATTATCAAACAAAGCATCAGTCGAACTATCAGACAAAGCGTCAGTCGAACCGTCAGTTAAAGCATCAATCGATACGACCAGTGAAGACTTCGATTCTCGAGAAATAGACGAAGAAGTCAGAACTGGACCCACTGAAGATCTGGAGGATTTATCATTCGACATGTCTTCCAAGACTTTAAAGATTGGAATGGAGATTCAAGAACCTGTGCGAGCTTCATTGGTCACTTTTCTGAAATCTAACTTGGATGTCTTCGCATAGCGACATTCAGACATGGTAGGGATTGATTCGAGGATCACATGCCACCTTCTTAACATAGATCCGACAAAGAAGCCTGTACGGCAGAAAAGAAGAGCTATGAATCCAGAGCGCTATGTCGCGTTAAAAGAAGAGGTGGAGAAATTGCTCGAAATTGGGTTCATAAGAGAATCTTTTTATCCTGACTGGCTTGCAAACCCGGTTTTGGTGAAGAAACCCAATGGGAAGTAGAGAACGTGTATCGATTTCACCGATCTCAACAAAGCATACCCGAATGACAGTTTCCCACTTCCGAGAATCGACTAGCTTGTAGATGCGACATCGGGGCATGAACTCTTAAGTTTCATGGACGCGTATTCTAGATATAATCAAATCCCCATGTACGTCATACCTCATTCATCACTGATCGATGATTTTACCGTTATAAAAAAATGCCCTTCGGACTTGTCAATGCAGGAGCGACCTACCAGCGTCTTGTCAATATGATGTTTGCAAAACAAATTGGCAAGACAATGGAGGTATACGTCGATGATATGTTGGTGAAGTCAGAGAAAGCCGAAGATCACATCAAGTACCTTGGTGAGATGTTCAAAATTCTCTGGAAATATCAAATGAAGCCGAATCCCCAGAAGTGTGCGTTTGGGATAGGATCTGGAAAATTTCTGGGTTTTATGATCAATTAGCGAGGAATCGAAGCAAATTCTCAGAAGATACAAGCGTTGATTGATATGCAATCTCCTTGTAAACCTAAAGATGTGCAAAGCCTAGCAGAAAGAGTAGCTGTACTGAGTCGGTTTGTATCCAGATCAACTGATAAATGCCAACCTTTCTTTGAAGTATTGAAAGGATCAAAGAGGTACGAATGGATGAAAGAATACGAGCAGGCATTCCAAGAGTTAAAAAGCCACTTGGGTTCTCCTCCACTCTTATCGAAGCCAAACCCAGGAGAAGAATTATGCTTATATCTCGCTGTTTCCAAATATGCGACGAGTGCTGCATTAATTCACGATGAGGGAAATATACAGCGACCTGTCTATTATGTAAGTAAAAGATTACTTGATGCCGAAACCAGATATCTAGAGATTGAAAAATTGGCGCTAGCGCTCATCATCGCATCAAGAAAGCTTCGACCTTACTTTTATGCTTACTCCATCAGGGTTTTCACGAATTTTCTGTTGAAACAGGTTCTACAGAAACCTGAGGCATCAGGACGGCTGCTTAAGTGGCTGTTGAATTGAGTCAATTTGATATCAATTTTCAACCTCGCACTGTCATAAAGGGTCAGGCCCTCGCAGATTTTATTGCAGAATTGACATATAATGTCGATCTTCCCACAGGAGTACTCGAGAAACCCGCTTCAGATACATCAAGGTTATGGAAACTTTATGTTGATGGATCATCGAATGAAAATGGAGCAGATACGGGCCTAGTTTTAATCAGTACTGAAGGGCACAACATTCATTGTGCGCTTTGCTTCAAATTCCCAGCGTCGAATAATGAGGCTGAGTATGAAGCACTAATAGCTGGGCTTAAGTTTGCACAGGAAATGAAGGTCGAGATAATTGAAGTGTACAGCGACTCCAAGCTGGTCATTTGTCAGGTTAAGGGCGATTATCAAGCAAGAGGAGAGAGAATGATGGCCTATTTGCAGAAGGTGCAGTAATTATTCTTAACGTTCACTGCTTATAACATTCAGCTTCTTCCTCGCATTGAAAATACCCGGGCGGATGCGCTTGGATTCGAGCGAAGTTGTTTTCTACGTCTCAACAACTTCCATCAAGGACAACTTAAAGAACATAGTGGTTCATAGCTCCAACTTGGGGTTCATCGATACAGTCAACTGCTTTTTAGTAGCACCTACCTAGGGTATTACATTATATATGTTTTAACCCTAGAAGGACTCTTATTTCTGCTATGTTTCGCTGAGGCATACTTCCGTTGGGCGATATAGTAGGTACTACTCTTCGAAATAGCTTCCTCAAAATCGAGCAGTAATAATAATACACAGTTAATACTTTTTCGTGCGATATAATACTCCCTTTAAGTGCTCCCTTATACACCTTTAGTAAGATCCCCCGTTCGTGAACGTTTATTCTAAGAAGCTGTTCCCATAAAAACCGGCTGATACTTCTTCCTATGTAACCTTAAACGATGGAGGTGTGATAAATGTCAGCGATTTATGACTATTCCTAGAAAACCATATGTTCCTTTAACTACAATGACTAGTCCATGACCATTTGTTGTTTGGGGAATTGATATTATCGGGATACTTCCATTAGCGCGAGGTGGTTTGAAGTATGCAGTGGTCACGGTCGATTTTTTTACAACATAGACAGAAGCAGAGGCTCTAAGCACCATTTTCGTAAAGAAGATGATAGATTTTGTTTACAAATCTATAATCTGCCGTTATGGTATACCGCATACTATAATTTCTGATAATGGGAAACAATTCGACTGTGATGAGTTCCGTGACTTCTGCAACAACCTGGGTATCAAGAAAAGTTTCTCTGCTGTTATTCATCCGCAAGCCAATGGGCAGGTCGAAGCGATAAACAAAATACTTAAACAGAATATAAAGACAAAGCTGGAGGAGTATAAAGGAGCTTGGCCAGAAGTACTTCCAGAAGTTTTATGGGCTTATCGCACCACTCAACGAACCACTACTAGAGAGAGTCCATTCTCTTTGGTTTATGGATATGAAGTAATGATCCCAGTTGAAATTGATGCGGGCTCTCTACGGCGATCTGTTTATGAGAAAAATTAGAATGATGTATTACTGAGAATTGAACTCGATTTTTTAGAAGAACGGCGTGAACAATCTCAACTTCGAATTGCATCATATCAACAATGCACTGCTCAACATTATAACTCCAAAGTCAAAAGTAGACATTTTGAAGTTGGTGATCTTGTCCTTCGAAGAGTTCTACCTAATAATAAAGAGTATGGTGCTGGTGTATTTGGGCCTTCTTGGGAAGGGCCTTATGTTATTGATAATGTCATTCGACCTGGGACATACAACCTAGCTCGCATCGGTGGACAAAAGATCCAGCATGCTTGGAATACAGAACAACTTTGTCGTTATTATCAATGAATCTTCATGTTTATCTTCCATGTACTTTCAACGGACTACTGTATCTTCGTTATTTCGTCATTCAACGTCGTTTGACAATAATATTTTTTCGGCTATTACTTCAACTTCGTTTGATTCATCTTTTTATAGTTTATGGCAGTTTTTGGACACCATAAAACTCGGGGGGCAGCGGGATCAGAATTTTATCTCCTACTTGTTTCTATTCATCTTTTTATAGTTTTATGACAGTTTTCAGACACCATAAAACTCAGGAGGAAATGGGGGATCGGAATGTTATCTCCTACTTGTTTCCTAAGAAACTATGCAAAACGTCCATTTAGAGGAGACGGAGTTTTAGATCGTCGAAGTATCTGAAATTCCTTAAAATCCTAGGATTTTCTCCTCGCTTCATGCCTCAGCATATCGTATTACGCAATTTCCCTCATCGAACAAAAAAGTAACTAAGCCAAACGTTCATTGTTCGATGTGATATATTGCTATATCCTATTTTGACATGGAACTTTTGAAAAACAATTGAGTTTGCATCACTCGTATTGGCTGTTTTCTTAAGCGACCTAACTTATCCTAACACTTAAAACCCGTTTTAAGTTAGTTGGATTCAAATCGCAAAAAGCGTACTGATCAGTCACTTAGTAATTGACTACTTAGTTAAAATTATTGTTGTGTTTTCATTATTTTGCAGGAATATCTGACAGGGAAAAAATAATATTTATTAAAAGAATTGTCACCCGTACATAAGCAGAAAGGAAGGGGGACCAAGCCTGCATTGTTCTAAAAATAAAAAAAATACAAGTGTTATACGGAAGTGCTCGCGCCGCCATCTCCAGCTTTGACAGTATCCTTCCTCCAACTCTGGACAAGCTCGACCACATCCTCGCCAAGGATGGAGAAGTCAAAGTCCGGATGCTCGCAGAAGATGTTAAAAATGATGGTCGATGAGCCGATGCCACTAGCTTTATTTTCGAGCTCTTTGACTTCAGTCGCCTTGAACTTTTCGATAGTTTTGTGAACTGCCTCAATGGTCACTTCCCTCATGTGATCCGGATGCTCAGAGATGGTTTTCTCGAGCTCTTTGACTTTCTTCTCAAGGTTCTCCTTCTCGAGCTTCTCCTTGGCCAGGTCTTCAAGCAGCTGCTGCCTCTCCAAGTCAAAGGTTGTTTTCTCCTCCTCCCGAGCATTCTCCGAGTTCTCGAATGCTTGGGTTATCTCTTCAACTTTTTCGGCCTTCTCCAAGCATTCAAGGACCGGGTCGTGTATCAGGACAGCACCAGCCGCAGTCTGAAAAATATAATCATTAATACCAAGAAATAATACATTTGAGGAGAATAAAAAAGTACTTACATTGGCCAGCATCCTCATCATTGAACCAAAAGTGACCTTGGCAGATCATCGCTTCATCCGCTCCCAGCCTTCCTCAGATGTGAAGCGATCAATGAAGGCTGCGCTCATACCAGACTTCTCTGGTAATTGATTGAGGAGCACGAAGAGCTCTTCATCTTAATCTGTCAGGATCGGTTCCGAAGAAGTGGCAGCCTCTTTAAGTGGTTCAGAATGGCTCGTTGGCTGAGGCTGTGGAGGAGGCGAGCTTGCTGGGATGTCCTCGAAGGCAACTTTTTATTTTTTAGAGTTGTCAACCTTCTCTTTCCCTTTCGATGATGGAGTGCTCTCAGATGTCTTGGTTTTTGCCATGGACCCGAGAATGGAGGGTGGTGCTCGCAAGCTGCTACCGATAACCATCTCTATACAGATATGTCAGTGAGCGAGGAGATATAATACAAAGATAATTAGAATGTATATATGATTACCTTCTTCTTGTGGAGGAGCTGGTTGAGGAGCTAGTGGTGACGTTGTCTCTGGAGAGAAAGGTTCCGAAGTTGGAATGGTGGCAGGTACTTTTCGTTTCCTAAGTCTGAAAGATGAGGCACTTATATCCGTCTGTTTCCTTGGCTTCTTCTTCAAGCTCGAAGGTCTGGACGAAAGGACCGGGGGGTCAGGGAATGCGGCTCCCTTTGGAAGCAAACTGCAAGTGACCAGGTTATTTAAAGTACTTAGTACCTTCCAATTAAATTTCTCAATTGGAAGGTCGTTGATTTTGTACACCCTTACGAGCTGTTCCCTGGAAAGTCCGGGTTGTTCTCTGTTGTCTGCGATGACATTCGAATGCGATCAGGATAAAAGTAACAAAATAGAAAAAGGCGATAAATTGGAAGACTATCTACCGGGATTTTGAAAGAAGTCATTATCCGCATAGTCAAAGTAGAAAAATGGATTTTTCCATTTTTTCCATATTGTTGCGAACCCTGTAGATCGTTTTTATTGCCTGGTTCGACCATTTGCTCGCCAAGATCTGACGGGTTTGATTTCACTTGGTAAAACCAAGTGAACTCTTCAGGAGAAGGGGAGTCTAAACCTAATTTATGGTAAAGTATGTACAAACCTACCATATATCTATATGTATTAGGAGTCAGTTGGAAAGGGACGACCCCATAGTAGTCGATAATCGATTTTATGTATGAATGAAGTGGGAGGTGGACACCACACTTGAGAACTGCTTCAAAAAAAGAAGCAAGTCCATGTGGTGGTGTGTGTGGTCGGTTGAATTCCATGGGTAGACGAAAAGGTATGGTGATCTTATAGATGCACGCGATTTTGCTGAGCTTGTTCGATATGTAACTCGTCCTTATATTGGTACATGACCAATTCTCCTCTACGTATTGATAGCCCGATGAAAAGGCAGGGGCATCCCTGATATGTCGGGGCCACTGGTCCTGAGGGAGATTGCCTATGCGAGGACTATTTTGCCCTACCTCTATTATCTCTACCTCGGGTTCTGGCTCAAGGTAGTCTTCGAGATTTATGGAGCTAACACTGGAGTCAGATTCTCCAGAAAATGCATTCCCTTCCCTAAAGTCCTTACTACTAGACATCTGAAAAGAAATACGGATGGATTTAGTCCTATGCGAGTATCAAGGATTTTTACTATGTCAGTAAATTTTGGGGGTTCACCCTAGGATTGTACTAACAAGCAAGCTCATCGATTTTTTCTAATTAATCTATGGATTCATAAAAATTGTTCGAGCAGTTCGTCAGAAAATAAATAAATAGGGTATCAGACCCTAAAAACTCTTTTCACGAGTTTTTAGTAAGAGTCTACTCTATGAACCAGTAAAGGGGGATCTAAAAAAAAAATTCTCATTTCAGTTCGTCTGAATATGGGATGTGTTTCTATTCCTAGAAATTGAAACTGAGTTTTTCCAAGAACAGACGAAGAACAATAAGAGAGAAAGAATGAACTAACCTTTCTTTGGAAGCAGAGGGATTGAGATATGGTCTGAACTCCGTCGGAGAAGATACTGGAATTGTGCGAGCTGAAGAACGAAACAGCGCTGTAGGGTTTTCTCTGAAATACTTTGGGATTTTTAGAAAGATAGAAAGAGTCTGTAATGAAGAAGCAGAAGCGGATTGATTTCTGATATTTATACCTCGAGCATCGCTAAATCACAGCCGTACATCAAGATATTTGATTTTCAGATCTAAAGACCGAAGTTCACGCGGGATTTGATTTTTTCCGAAATTAAATCAAATATCTTTCAAAATTTGAAAAGATTTGATTTAAAAATGATGGTTGGCATCATCGATATCCTTAAGTCTCCTCGAGTTCTGCTATTTCTTAGAAAAGGCGACACGCATTTTCATTTGTCAGAAAAAGGTACGCATGATCTTGAGAAAAATGATATTTATCTGGCGACTCTTCGACTCTTCAAGGATCTCAAGCCTAGGTCGTGACATCGTATTTTTTAAGTTCGCACTCACTTACATTAAAAGGAAGCTCCATTTTGTCCTAAAGAACTCATGGAGCTAGAGAGCAATTATTGTGTAGTCTAAAATCCAATGTTAGGTCGCATGAGTAAGATTAAGTGTGACCTCATCCGAAAGGGTTGCATGCGACCTCCACCACATAAGTTGCATGCGACCTTCACCGCATAAGTTACGTGCGACCTCATCCGAAAGGGTTGCATGCGACCTCCACTGCATAAGTTATGTGCGACCTTCTCCGAATAGGTTATGTGCAACCCGAAAGAAAAGGAGACTAGTCTCTGCTTCGTCAAACGAGTAACCTATAAGGAAAGGGAAACAGAAGTTTCTCTTTCAAGTTCAACCAGTTACCCAATTTAAGTGATTATCCAATTATATTGTTACTCAAATTGTATTACCCGATTGTATAGTTACCCATTCTCACAATTAGAAATATTGAGTTACCCTCATCTATATAAAGAGAGTTCAATGCTTCGTTGAAGGGGACTTTTCTAATCTGGAGAGATAGAGATTATTTCTTTTTCCGAATCTAGAGAAACTAAAGAATTCTTAAGACTGTTTTCTTCTTCTTTCCGGACAATACATTGTAATTTTGAGTTCTGGTAATTCTCCAGAAAATAGTGAAAAATAGTGGTCATAAGCTCATCTTTTTCAGGGCTAAACCACTATAAAATCCTTTGCCTTTTTATTTGCTTTGATTAATAACATAATTTATACAAACCACATTTCGTAATTTTTTCTAAATTTATTATGGACAAAACCTCCTCAACAACTCTAAAGTCAAACTCTCGTTGAATACTAATTTCTTCCTCTATCAAACTTTAGTCAACACTTTTTCTTTTTCGTTTTATTTTCTTTATCCTCTCACTAAATATTATAATGGATTCTTTAACTATTAAATCTTACTTAATTATTAAAGCCAAGATACCTTGGTTATGCTTTTCTTTTAGTTATACCGATTGTATGTAATGATTTTTTTTTTATGTACTTTTGACAAATAAATATAAAATTTGAAATCAAATAACCGAAAAAGAAGATTATTACAAAGATTATTTTTACATAATTGATAATAAGATTATCATAAACTGTTCATAGGGGACAATTCTAATTTATTTATCAATATTATATTATTACCAAATAGTTAAAATTCTTTTTTTATATAAAAATTAGTTAAAATTACTCCTCCTTATATGATCAGTTTCCCAAAAAAAAAAAAAAAATTGTTCATTATACCCCAACTGAATTAAAATCTTGGATACATCAGTATCCGGTCCAAATCATTATCTAATATGTGTCAACATTTGGATCTATGCTTATTGCACCACTTGCTATGTCACGAGTTCTTCATATTGGATTGGAGTTCTATCTCGAAAGGTCAACTTATTGAGTGGAGTAACTCGATGTCTTATAAACCTATTTTCATTTCGATGATTTGCCAATATAGAACATTGTTATCATATCTAAAAAGTTTCACAATTGTTTGGTTTGAAACTGATGCTCAGAATATGGTTAGAGTCCTAACATCATAATATTTAGTCTTTTTATTATTACGTGGATATGTTGCTATCCATTATTTTTTATGTCAGGACAATGTTGTTGCTCATAACCTAGCGATTTGCTTATATTTCTAGCATTAGTAAAGACTGGATTTGATATAACTATGAATTATATATTGTTAGAGTTCGTGACTCGAATTCTATTTGCCCTGGTCTGAAAACTTCGCGGTGCGACATATGTGGTATTCTTGTAATTGGGAGAAATTTTGAGATCTGTGGTGGAAGCGGAGAGAAATTTTGAGTTATTTTTTATTTGACCGTTTTGTCTGTACAGTTTTCGTCCGTACACATATGTATTTTAGGGTTTTTGAGATTATATATATTTTACGCTCGGTCGTGTAAAACCTATCTTCTGTACCTTATTTTTAACATAGTGAAATTTTCTCCTCTGCCAGTAATTTTTCTCGATTAGGATTTTTCACTTAAATCTGTGTGTTCTTGTTTTTTATCTGTTTTTGTCAATTATAGTTTAGTAATTCCTAACATATATATGACATTGTAATGAAACCACTACTTTCAGGGCATTAATTAAGCAAGCGCAATTTTTGCAACTGGGAAAAAAGGACCACACCAACTCATTATATCAGGACCAAGTGCCAACCAAACTCTATCATGCTATTTATGTTATGATAATGCTACGGTACTAAGTTAAAATGCCAATTATTATTGTCAAGTACCAACGAAAATAAAGATAACTTAGCACTCGTTTTAATTCATTTAGGCATAGAGCATGGTCAATATCTCAAAAAAGAAAAAGACATCCCTAATGTTTTGTTCTTTTTGAATTAAATATAGTGCTTAGAATAATAATATGATGTCCAAAAGTACGTGATGCGTTAATATGAGTATACGTAGTCAAATAAATGTCATATTAGTAGGTAATAAATTTTAAACAAATATTATATTGCGACAATATAATAATGTTTTATTGGTTTAGAATAAGTATACCTAGCTAAATAAATGTCATATTAGTGGAGAATAAATTTTAAAATATTGAGATAATATAATGATGTTTTCTCAGTTTATATGAAAAACTCAATTTCTGCCTAGAATTCTTTAGCAACAAAAATATCTCTTAGTTAACACATTATACAATTTCTACCCATTTATCTAATTTGTCAAAATTATATACGAACTTTTTTCAAAATGAACAAGTTACCTTTATTCAAACACTATTGATTTGACTATTCTTCTTTTTTCTTCGTCTATTTTTTTTTTCTTCATCCACCTAACACCAACTTTTCTTTCTGTTGTATTTGTTTGGTTACATGTTTAAATTATCTGTGATTTTTCTTTTCGCATATCCAATTGACCAAATTAGAAAGAAACCTGAAATTTGTTCTGTAATTTTTCTTTTCGCATATCAATTTGACCAAATTAGATAGAAACATGAAATTTTGTATTAAATTGCCAATTCAGATGGATCATTTTTATATATTTTTTTCTTTTATAGAAAAATCAAATGAAAACACAAACTTTGTGTTGATTTGCTAACCCAAGAAATAATTTTTATTATTTACGAAGATCAAAAAATTGAATATTTCGCCTAAAGAGGTGAGATATTTTTGTTACTATCCAGTCATTGTATACTTATTATGCTCATGGTGGCGTATGGTGTAAATGCTTTTATGGATCCCTCGAGTCAGCAGCAACCGATTTTCAAATTGATGCAACCGACGCTCGAATTATCCTTCTCTTAAGAATTAGAGTTGTGAAGGTAAGCAGTTTGTGTGGGGAGGATTCCTGCACACTTGCTTATTTGTTAATCTTTCAACTTATGAAGACAGCAAAAGGGACATTAGCTGTCAGCATCTTTAATAAATCCACAAAAATGTCGAGTTCAAGAGAGAATTCTTAAGATCAACTCTTAACAACTCTCGGTAGCTTTAATAAATGCATGAAGAATATCAAGTAAAAAGTGAGGAATCCTAAATACCAATATCGGAGTTTTGTGAACTTTTGGTCACATGGACCCTCTTTCGAACATAGGTTCACTCACGTGTAGATGGATTCTACGTCACCCTCTGAGAAAATTAAACACCCATTCCTGCGAAGTACTAACTAAAAGTCCAGAAATGCAGATACCAAGCCCAAAGATTCAGCTATGTAATGTAATGTAATGGTTAGATGAAATGATCTGGAGAGATCAACTCATCAAAGTTATGAAGACTTGGAGACATTGAAAGGGAAATGCCAATAGTATTGAACAAATACCAAGTACGAGGAGCATTGAAATGACAGTCAATGCTTGAATTAAGACTTAATTTACAGAGGACTTTGAAGCTAACAATAATATATTTGTCCCTGGTTCAAATGCTAACCAATATAAAATGGAGCGGTATATACAAATCAGCATCTGAATAATCATTTATGATATTCCATCCATCTGCATCGTCGGTGGTGGAAATGGGAGGAGTGCGCCATATCAGGAAGAGCATCAAGCGTACTGCAATTCTTTGGCTCTTCCTGGTTTTGGTTACTCCTGCATAAAAGCTTTAAATGTTTGTTCAAGCACTGCTCTTCTGGCCATCAACTCGAAAAGCCCAATGAGGTTTCGCAGGAGTGCGCCTCAGTGCCTTCACTCCCAGGGGATTGTCCTTGCTCTATTGCACAAGAAAAATATGTGATCAGAAAAGAATTCTTCTGAAAATGAAAACGATTTATGTGCAAGTATGAAATGGAATAAACATGTTTAGTTTCTTTTGTTATGAAAAACGAAGTTTCTCTTTCGGTATGATGTCCAAATGGCCCAACGAGGAAAAATTTGGTTACTCTTACCATCAAGCAAGTTCCTGCATTGACGTTACAAATGGGATAATCATGAGGGCAGCAACTGTAATTATCGTCGCAGCAGGTGGCACCCTCAAGCGGGCAGCAGCCCCATGAAAAGCAGTAATTTCCCCACTGGAAAAGACAGCAGCAGGTGTTGCTCTCAGGACAGGAATAGTAATTGTCACAGACTGCCGGAGGCTTAACTGGAGATGGTGGAGAGGGACCAGGATTCGGAGGGTTTTGGCCTTTCTTGATGGGATAAGAGGCCTCCATTGCTATTCCACACTTGCCCGTCGATGTGCCTTTAAGATTACGTTCCATCCTGATATAGCCATCCTCACCCCAACTTCTACCCCATGAGTTTCTCACAATCCAGTAATCAACACCATTTTCTGTGCCATATCCAACCGCGGTAACACCATGGTCCAGTGCAGTCCCACAGGTTCCAGAAAATATACCCTGAAAAAAAAAAGAACGAATATGAAAACACAAAGGAAGACACTAAAATCATGTTCAAAATAGTATTTCTGATGAGCTTACTGGTTGGTTTTCTAGCTATAAACAGATTCATTTGATGAACACCTGTCTAAAATGTTAAAGACTTAAAAGGCCACTGGTTCATGGCAATGTAAGTGTGATTAACTAAAATAAGACACTAATAGGAAATACACGGTCACTGAGTTACGACCAATGACAAAGAAGTTCGGGGATCCAAGGACGAAAACTTACCGAGCTATACAACTGGAAAGCCCTGCCACCTCCTTCGATGGCAACGGCCACCGGCTGGTTTGCAACTGCCTTCCGCAATGCATTTTCGTCGTTCACAGGGACATCTTCATAATCATCAATTGTGACCACCCTTGCGTTTTTCTGCAGACAGAGCGTCAAAACATTGAGCATATATATTTACTTTCAATCTCCTTTAAGCTAAATTTGGTTCAAGTTGTTTTCTTGTCCTTTTTAAGCGGGGGGGAAAAAAACACAAACCCTGTATTGGTCGCATCTGCCATCATAAGCTTTGTAAGGGTAATCGTCTTCAGTATCAATACCACCATTTTTGATGATGAACTCAAAAGCATAGTCCATGAGACCGCCATTGCATCCCTCGTTGTAGGTAGTATCACAGTCAACAAGCTCCTGTTCCGAAAGTGAGATGAGGTCACCGGTAACTATCTTATTTATTCCTTCAACAGCAGAAATCGTTGAGAAAGCCCAGCAACTCCCTTCAAGATTAAAATCGAAGGTTAAAAACTATCTATTACAATTACAATGCATGGAAGCAAAACATTTGTCAAACTCGTTTTTACAACGAAAAATATCCACTTCCATAAGAGAATTTTCATCTCATATTGTTTTCTGATTTGTTAATTCCTTGCTTCTTATTATACCTACCTTGATAGCCAAGTTTTCTTTCCTACATTCTACCAAATTGAAATGTCAGACAAAAATAAATTTTAAAGAAGAGCCTACACTTTAGGTGACATGATCCGCTTCATAATTTGATTGAGATCAGTACAGAGTGAGGTAGCTCTAGTGAGGATTTGGATCCAATTTATGCAAATGGAGACCTTTTTTTTTCGGGTAATAATGCAAATGGGGCGTTAAACACTCAGGGACAGACGGCCCACACGTGCCTGTTGAGGCACCAACCTTACTGTTCTATCTGACACAGGCCTCACTGGCATAAGATATCTCTCAATTTCCTACTATACTGATTTTTATTTTCTTTGGCTGACTGAAATATCAAATTGAACGGCTTTGTGATACCCAAAGTCATAACTATTATTACAAACCACAAATCCTAGGCCCACCCCCTTGAGTAGGTACATAATCGGAACCAGCATGAACCACCCTCATTTCTTCGAAACTATAATTTTTAACCCTAAATGAATTTAAAAATTTTAATTTTATTCTTCCTTTGTCCCCTAAATATTAGTAACTGCACTTTTCGCCCACATATTTTATTAAAAAAAATCAATAATACCCCTCATATGACACAACAGTTCTTTCATTTTTTCCTTTGCTTATATTATTTTGAAATACTCAACTCTTTCATTACTTTCTATGGATATTATTCTTTGGACTCACTTTAAATACTTTTTTTAATCCCATATTGGCCTACGTTGATTAATATATATTTCAAAATTACCCCTTTTCAGTTCTTCATGACTGCATGACTACATGTTACTAAATAACAAGTCCATTTGAAGAAAGAGGGAGAAAAAAAATAGATATATATATATATATATGCAAGGAGCAAAAAAGAGAACATATTTAGCTAAAAAAAATTTTTAGGTGTATCCCCTAAAACGGCTTTATGGCTCCGTAACTGATTAAATAGATCCTTTTCTACAATTCTGTACGTTTTAATACATGTTTTATTTTTCAGTCACCTGGTTCAGGAACTGTTAGTTTTGTTTGAGAACATTGGGTTGCAGAAGTGATGATCATCATCACTATTGGTGGATCGTATTGTTATGAAAGGTCCAAAATCGCATGTAAAAGCGACTTTTTTTCTCTTTTAACTATTCCATAGAAATTTCAAGATTACAGCTTTTTTCATATATATATATATATATATACACACATTTATACAATGAAAATTAGTTGTTGAAACATTGATACCCTTTAAAATAAACTCAATTAATTGATAATTCTGAATCAAATAAAAGATTAAGCAGATACATAAGGTCAATGATTACTGACTAGTCATCTCGAAGACTTCAGCTTTTATCAGCAGCCAACATAAATTGCATATTAAAAAAAACAAATGCCCAAAAACATGTTTTAAAATTTAATTTTTTTTATTAAAAAAAAAAGCAAACAAAATTTAAATGATTAAACTAAAAGCCCAAAACTACCCTTCTCTCTCTTTCTCTCTCCTCTATTTTCGAAGTACCCATTTTCTTTCCTTTTTCCTAGATCCAAAAAATATATATGTACGTATATTTATATATTGAAATATCTGTATACTTTGTAATTGTAATTATCGATTATTGACCATCAGTGAAAAAAAATAAATAAAAATTATATAATTTAAAAATTAAAAAAGAAAAAGAGCGCTTAGTAAAGGAGCTCACCGCAGCTTCCTTGGTCCTTGACGGGGGCGACGGCACCTTCCTCCCTCCAATCAACGGAATCAGGCAACTGTTCGCCTTGTCGCAGCGCGTAACGTTGACTGAGCTTCTTCGTAGCGCTGATCTTGGTACCAAGGTACGTAGAGCGGTACTCCTCGTTGGTCAAGTCGGCGAACCGGTTCAGACCGAGCTTGAAGCTCAGGTTCTGGGCGTTCTGGTCATCGATAAACCGGAGATTGTCCTTGAAGATCTCGAACCTCTTCTCCTTCTCCCCCAAGCCGTTGTACGCCTTTCCGTGCTTCGCAAGCCACGCCTCGTAGATCGCCATGACCTCGCCGTCGCTCCTCCCCGCCGATTTCTCTCCGTCGTACTCCACGATCGACATGTCCAGCGCCGACGAGAGGGTGAAAATCGTCAAGACGAGGACGGCCACGGCCGATGACGATCCGTACGAACCCATTTCTGTCTCGCTCTCTTTTTCTGAATACAACTCTAAGATGAAATATAGCGAAGAAATGGAAATGAGTGTGAGGAAAGTAGGGGAGGAGGAGGTACCCTTATAAAGAAAAAAGGGGCCAGATTTACTGGGAAAAATTATTATTATTTATTATTATTATGAATTAAAAAATAAGGGAATTTTTTATTTTAAGAAAATAAATTAAACAAAAAATAGAGTTAAAAAAAATAATACTTAACTAATTATCATTATTTATTATAAATTTTAAAAAAAAAACTCATATTCTATTAAAATTTGACTCTAATCTCAAAACTCATATACATATACATGTCTTTCAAATTTTGAACCATTTAAATTATTTGGCTAGAAAAATAACACACGTATTATTAAAATTTAAACATCTAACCTCTCACATTTATACATATATGGCTCAAATTTTAAACACACTAAAATTTGAAGATCTGACTTCTCTAACTCATATATACGTCCCTAAAATTTGAACCTCTCGTCTCTTGCACTCATACGTACATCCCTAAAACTTGTTTTAAGGACCGAGTTAACTAAAAATACCGAGTTTTTTATGCAGAAGAAAAACAAAAAGATAAATGAAGGGATGTGATTGTGAATGAGGCGATGACGGAGGAATAAGGAGTATGTGGACCAGATATAACTGGAGCGGCGGTGGTGTCACGCGCCACGTCGTTGGCTAACTAATGGAATAAAAACAAACAAATAAATAACCACACTGGTCGCGTGGTACTTGTGAGAGTGGGTAAAGTGGGTAGCTAAGAAAGAAGACTTTTCTGTACCGTTGTAGTGAATCGGAGAGAGCCACGTCGTCAGTCTCGGCTTTTGGTGACTTTGCCTCGGATGAGTGAGACTGCTCCTTATTTTCAAGGGACCCACCAGGCCTTGAAGTTTGGAGGGGCTTTCGTGTTGCCAACACCAATTTTTGGTTCTCACTTCCCATGATTGTTACTCTCGTTTCTATTGGCTACTGGCTTTTTACTTTTTTTTGGGGGGTAAATTGAAAGGGTGCATGCTTTTTTGGAAAAAAAAAAAAAATACAGAATGAGATTTGACTAGGCGAGGGAGTTTTATAATTATAGCTAAGCAGCATAAATGACTGAATTAAAAAATTAGAAAGAGATAATTATGAGTAGGCTACATAAGATAAAAGTTGTCTAGATACATTCTGAAGTTTGAACCACTATAACATTTTTTTTAAAATAGATTTGATGGATTTTACCCAAAGAGCTTCACAAAGAAATTTATAAACCAAATTTGTTTTGTTAATTGTGTTACAAAATAATATAAACGTGTGCATCTTTTCTTTAGACGTGTGCATATTTTCTTTAGTTTCTTCCTTTTTTTTTTAATATGCACATTAGATTTTATTACGCAGCTGACTTTTCTACTAAATGAACTATTGAAAAAGAAAATAGAAAAAGATAAATATGAGTAGGTTTCAGAAAAATAGTCTAGTTACATTTTTGAACCATTATAACTATTTTTTTTTGGTTAACGATGAATTTTACCATAGAACTTCACAAACGAAATTACAAACCAAGTTTATTTTGTAAATTGTGTAACAAAACATTATAAGCATAAATAATTACTCAGACATGATCATTTATGTTAGTCGAGCTTGAAACTGCTAAATTGATCTCATTATTGGAATTGATGTTAAGTTTACAAATCTTATTTTTTCCAGTAAGCATTATTGTGAAACTTTTAAAAGTATTATATAAGTTATGCTAACCATACATAATGCGTGATAATTTATTTCAGGATATTATATTTTTATCCTCCATTCTCCATTATTTCATTTTATATTCTTATACGGCCATGCCTAAGTTTTTCCATCACATGTCTCTGTAACGTTTCTTTATCCTGTTCCTCATTCAAATAAAAATATTATTTATTGTTCGAAGAGTTGATTACCTCTGTGACTCGGTCTAATAATTTTCGTAAATGAAGCTTTAAAATAAATTTTAATGCCTTGCCCCCCGCATTCCCGCTGCCACTTGTGGGAACTGGGGATCATAAATCGAAAGACAATATTATGCTTCCGGAAACATAAATGAATAAATTAAGGGGAAAAGGATATTTTATAATGATTAGAAGCCAACGATATTAGAAGTAAAATACTAAAATACAAGCAGATTATGGCCCCTAAAAAGAATCTTATGACAAAATGAGTAAATATCTATTTTTTAAATATTATAGCAAAATATCTATTACATATATTTATATATTAAATATAAGATATTATATATCAAGCATAAAAATTTATATACACAATACATTAATTAAAATTAGTAGAAATATATATGTATTTGGACATTTAGTTATAAAATTTAAAAATAGATATCTATTTAATTAAATTTTATTTATCTATTTAATTTTTTTTTTTAAAAAAAAGGCTTATAGCCCAAATAGTAACCAACACTATATTTATATTCATATTTATATATAAGATAACACTACATATTTCAACTTTTATACTAAATTTTTTGTACCAGCACATATGATATATAAGTTGTCACTATCTAATTAGTATATCAGAACTTACCACAAATAGATTAAATATTATCACCAACAGAATTGTAACAAATCATATGTCACATGTGTTGGTATTAAACATTTGGTACAAAAATTAATAACTCAACCATTATCCTCACATATACGTGTGTATATGAACAATTAAATACATGTTTTTTACAACTCGCTGTAAACTTGTATAGTTGATTCTTTTTAATTATGCATGGTTTCTTTTTTTTATTTAATACAAAATTCACATGAAGTCTAAACCAATTTGAAAAATTAACACTAAATTCATTTTTTTAGGGAATTCAAATTTTGGCAGACCAAATTATAACAAAAGTCTTTTATAGTGTAAAATCAAAAGTCTTTTATAGTGTAAAATCAAAAGTCTTTTATAATATGAAATCAAATAGTATAATTGATATTTTAGATATTGTACTCGTTTTTCTCATCAATTTGGCACATGGGTTTCTATATATTACCCGTAAATATATGCTCATTTATAAATTGTAAAATTCCTTACTATAGTTATGAACCTTGCATATTTAAAAATAAATTTTTAACCGAATAATATATGTATATTATTATAAAAGAGAATCAATAATCTTTATATGATTAAGTCAGACCTAAATTTAATCCTAAAGCAAAACTCAAATCTAGAAATCATAATATAATTAAAAGTATATAACATAACTATAAATTATTTTATAAAAAAAAATTATGAACGATTAATATAGTGTGAAAAGAAGTCAAAAAATCTTGTTTAGATGTAAGTTCGGTCAATCTGAATATAATAGAGATGATAAAGGACTGTTAATTTTGGAAGTTCTTACAAATTAACCGACAGTATTTTAAAAAACTTATTTTTCAACAAGGAGTGGTTTCTTTATTAAGCTATTATATATAAATGATTTTTATTCCCTCGATAAATAGTTTGTTTTAGTAATACGGGGCATCGCTTACAAACTAATACACATACTAGACAACATTAAAAAGGATGACATATTTGAAAGCGATTACACAATTTAAAAAAACACGTGCATCACATTTAGCTCACAGATCACGTCCGCACTTTAAGAACTTTTTCATTTTTCTTCGATTCTTAAAGCATAAAAACTAGTGGAAATTTTCTTTTACTTTTTAAAAATTAGGAATAGGGAACAGAAACTAGGGAAAAAAAAAAAAGGAGTGAGTTTTAAAATGGAAAACAAAGAAGAAAAAAATAAAAGCAATTAAAACCCTGAATTTTAGATAGCCTGCAAAGAGGAAATAGAACAAAATGAAGGAAAAAAAAAACAAAAAGAAATCTGATTATTTCTCTATAGAATAAAATTCTCCAAAAATCCATATTTTCGTTATAACATATACAACAATTTTCAAATTTATCTTGTATAAATTTTGGAGTTTTGATATCAGAAAAACTTAGACAATTACTTCAATAATAGAGATCGAACACCAACGAAATAAGACTAATGTTAAAAAACTAATCACAAATTAGAGATTCGAAGAAGAAAAAAGAAAATTCAAAAGATGGAAAAACTACTTATTTGATGGCAGTGCACATAATAGTCTCTAGTTAGCCATGACCACTATGACAATACCACCCAATTCTATTTGACGGGGCATTGACATAACATAACCCCATATTCATTTATTCATGAACCCACTTCACCTTAACCTTCATCTAGCTTATTTTTTTCCATTTTATATCCCCAAATTTTTTATACTATTTCTCGCTCAGAAACCCAAATTTTTAGAATTTGTAGTCCCCAATTCCAAATTCCCAAATCTTAGACCTAGATTCACCTCTCAAAGTGTGTGAATTCACTCAATGTTATACTTATTCCTTCTATGGGTTAATCCAATTTGTCGTTTAGGACATTCTCAAAAACCGACTCCTAGAAAATTTCTACAGATTGTCAAAGTGAGATATCCATCAAAATGAAAAAAAAAAAAGTGAGTAGAGAATGAAAGAAGATCAGAAATGACCAAAACTCTTATTTGAATTATTATCTTACGTAATTAGTTTTCTAGGACAAAGATGGTTGTTTTTGCTTGAAGAATCCATTAATTTTTTTGGTACATTATCTAAAGGTCTCTCGGTTATAAACAATGAGGGAGAGAGTTTGACTTGAATAGAAAGTGAGAGATGGATTGGCTATAATAAAGTCTCGTTTTATTTAATTTAAGCTCTATAGTCAATACTGTTGATTTGCTATCGGACAACTTAGACTAGATAGTCTTACATAAGGCTATATTATAGTAGCTTTACTATACGCTAAAAAAAAAAATAAAAAAGAAATAATATTACCTGACGTCCTCATTCTTTATCCGACGTATCATTCAAATCCCTATAATTTATTTTGTACCTTTTAAATCGTCGAACTTTTTGTTTTTGTAACACTCTAGTCCTTTTTCTTAATTTCCATTAATTTTAGCCGCGAAGTCACAGATGAATTGCGCATGATCTATTTTAGAGGGGTATGCCATGGAATAAAATTTCAGAAAGCTTGGGTCCGTTAGTCTCTACAATTTGGAGGAAAAAATTTGGACTCCGATATTTTCGGGTAATGGATATACCTTAGGTACTTGTGAAAACAATTCATTTGTGTCTAATTCAACTTGCATTCAAGGGATAAATTGAAAAAGAGATTGATATGAAAAGAAAAAAAGATATGATCAGTACAATACCTTCAACCAAACGTTCAAAAAAAAAAAAAAAAAACTAAACGTTGGTGTTGCAACAGAGGATTTTAGGGGATGGTAAAAAATTTGATTCGTGGATGTTTTGACCAAGAAAATTTCAATCAAATTCGAAAAACATAGTCCTCAAATTGAAATAAATAAACCTGGCCGATGTAACCTTAAGGGAAATAGAAAACACTTTCTTCAAATAGCAACATACAGAACCCATTAACAAAAACCTAAGAGCAACAAAATCTTCCTTTGAATCTTTAACTACAAAACCGTTTTTTTTTTTTTTTTTATTAGCAACAAAAAATACCAATAACCATTAAAAATTTTGAAAATCAAGTTCCAAACTTCAAAATTTGCACATCCTAATAACCAGAAGATAGCTATGTAGAATTTCTCTAAATCTATTATTGAAATATTATGACCTATCGAATCTAACTGATTTCATACCACATCCCATAAAAAGAAGGACCCAATTCTTCGGCTACTTTAAACAAGCAACTTTCAAGCCAGGATATGTAAGCAATTCCATCATCTAAGAATATTTTTATTAAGAAAAAATTTGAATAGAGACGAAAAGTCCTTGGTATTAAATCGAAATTCTAAGAGACAATTGACCCAGGCATTTTTTTTTTTTTGGTCGATCTCGAAGAATAACGCATCTTCTTCTTCCGGGAAGAAGTAAAGCCAAGCATCCTGAAATTTTAAGTCCGTCGTATACCCTTACTAATTAGATCATGTACAATTCACATGTGAATTAACGGCTAGAACAAAAGAAATGAGGAAAACGATTAACGTATTTCAAAAATAAAAAGTCTGGGAATTTAAAAGCTACAAAAGAAAAAATAGAGACTCAAGTGATAGGACAAATAAAGAATGAAGAGGACACCAGGTTATATAATTCCAAAAAAAACAAGAATTGACTATTAATCCCCAACATATTACTATTTTAGTATATCGATCCTTAATATTTTTTAATGGTATTTAAGTACTAAACGTTTCTTTTTTTGACACAATTAGTCCTTTTGGCATATTTCATCTAAGATTCTTTTAAAATTCATTTAAATGAGAAAAAATTTGCACAATTGATCTCGATTTTTTAATTGTTTAATAATTTATTTTTTTTTGTATTTATATTTCTAATTAACAATATTGTATCTGTCAATCTTTTGGAAAATAAAAATTCTAAAAAATTAATTTTCAGAAAGATTAACAAATGTAATAACATAAAGAAATAATATTTAATGGAAAACTATAAAATTTTTTAAACTTATTTCTTGTAAATAGTTAAATAATTTTTTAGAATAACTATTCATAATTACAATAATATTTAATGGATATAGTAAATTTGCAGTCAAATTTGATTAATATAAAAGTGTGTACGTGAATCTTTTTTAGTTTTAAAAATAGTAAAATAATTATTTTTTATTCATAAAGTTATTATAGTTTGATTTTGTTCATAAAGTTAGTGCAATTTGACATACACTAAAGTATATTAGTATATATATATGTATATATATATTTTACTTTTTTGAATTTAGTTTTTACATGAACTGTTTATTTTATATCCATCTTTGAATTTTAATTTTCTATAAGATTGGAAAATACAATATTGTTAATTAGAAATATGAATACCAAAGAAAAATTAGGAATTAAATTGTTAAACAATTGAAAAATTGAGATCAATGGTGCAAAAATCTTTTTTATTTAAATAAATTTTAACAAAATTCTGAATAGAAGATGCTAAAAAGATCAATAATACTGAAAAGAGAAATATTTAGTACTTAAATATCAAAACAAAGAGTTGAGAACGAATATACTAAAATAGGAATAGATTGGGAGTAATGTTGCCATTAACCCCAAAAAAAAGAAGGAGAATATATATATATATATATATATATAATTGTGTCCCTTTCTTTGCTAGGAACTTTTAAGTTTAAACTTTTAAAATATGAAGACTTTAAATTTAGCACGAAATCTACAAATTGATGCTGGTCAATAATATAATTTATATTATAAACAGTGATATATATATATATATATTAAAAAAAGAGATAGATAAAGGGTAAATTTTTCCTTTTTCATTTTTTTAATTTTATCATTTCCTGAATAAACGGTAGATTTTGTGTATATGAACACGCAAAACAAATCACATACCGCACGTAGTCGCCCCGTGAGAACGACATTTTGGTAGGCCGTAGTTAGCTTATTTCTTCGTAGAAAATTAGAGAATTTGGGTTACGTGCTAATGTTAGGAGAAGCAATAAAAGACATTAAATTTCTCAGAGTAAGCAAATTAAAGACAATTTAATGGTTACTTGATAAAGAAAAGAGGAGAAGATATTTTGGTAGTAGTTGATATTTCATTATTCTAAGTGCCTAATATTTTGATGTCACATTTATATTTTTGTTATGAAAAAAATGGGCATACCGAAATGAGTATAGTTTATGTAATATCATCTAATTGTCTCCTCGGGAAGAAAGTTATATATATGAAATAGTCGTTTTCCTCTTCCCATTAGATTACGACTTTATTTTTATTTTTAGAATAGATGACAACTCTTTTATTATTATTATTTTTTTTGAATAAATCGACATGTCCATTCAATAAAAAATTAGTTCAATATAATAACTCGATATAATAACTCGATACAATAAAAATATGAGAGGAAATATAAAACTGATTAAGGGAAATAATTAGTATTTAATGAGACATGTCTCTTTTCTCTTCAAAATCATACCCAAGAACAGGAACATAATCCCTAATGGGAGCTTGAGTGTAGTCAATTTTATTTTCTTTTCAAGAAAATCTAATTATTAACACGTATTTATAATTTTTTAACTAAAAATTATATACAAAACCTCCACTTAAAAGTAGAGAAAATATAAAAGAGTCCCAAAATAAACAAAATATAATTTTAGTCCTCACTAGATTAAATCCACTATATTTTTGAATATTTCGATCTTGAATCTCATAAAATCTTCAAGATTTAGACTAGAAAAGTCTCAAATCTAAAAGATAACGATGAAAAACAAATAAAACTCGTATGAATCTATAATTAAGTGAGACAAAATACTCAAAATCTAAATTTAAGATGGCTCAGTCTTTATATAGGAAAGAGTTATTATCAGACCTGGCTCTAAGATCTTCACATAGGGAAGGATTATTATCAAGCCTGTCTCCAAGCCTAGGCGAGTCGCCTAGGACTCCTTAACTGCCAAGGCCCAATAAAAATATCTACCTTATTAAACAAATTTCATAAAATCTAATTGTATTGTTAGAAGTTGAGATAAATTAGCAATTATGTTTAAACAATATCACCTAATTCTAGCCTACGTTTTAATTTTGATATATAAAAAGAAAGTATCTTTCTCAAAAGAAAGTATCTTTCTCCTAATATTAATATATATATATATATATATATATATATATATATATATTAATTGAGTGATTTGATAAAAAAAACTTCTCTATGTACCATTTTCTTTTCGAAGAAAAAAGAACGTTGTATTATCTTTTTATAACTATATGAGTATTCCTAAAAAATTTTTTAAAACTAACAACTTAGTTTCAAAAATGTTAACTATAACTTTTCACTCTCTGAAAATCCATTATAGTTTAAACGCGAAACAAGATTAAACGCGAAACAAGAATTATAGATGATGGATCTACTCTAAATAATTTCAAGTTCAATTGTT
>JXTB01000091.1:98948-131839 GCA_002914805.1 Parasponia andersonii
AGAAACTCATATTACATTTTTTGTTATTGTTGTTCTTTGTAGGACTATTTTTTGTTATATTTTGGTATTTATTTTCCACTTGGTTTAATTATCAATAATAATAATAATAAATTATAATAGAAAAGAATGATGATGATAAGCTGAAATGCTCGTGTCCTTGGGTATCTTACAATATAATGAGTTTCGTGATATTAAATTTATTTTTTTAACTAAGAAACAAATTAGAAAGAAAAAATCAATTGTATATATGGCTGATAGAATATTAAATGATTGAATGATTTAGTCATATCTAATAAGGCCTTTATACGAGTTATGTCTAGGGCTCGACTCGTGTAGAGATGGCATGATTATTATAAAGTTGCAATCTTTGTTATTATTGAGTCTTATATTTAAAATTTATGTTAAGAATTTATTCTATCACTGTTTGATATTTGACTAAAATTAGTTTCTTCCTTCAGCAAGGCCAATTTGAGAAATTTACAAGACTAGGAGTATTTTGGGTCATTGCTATATTTGGTAGGAAGAAAGAAAATATGAAGTAAAGAAAATGTGTAAAATGGGAAGGAAAATATTTTTCTGCTAAAATTGTTTTGTATGTAGACAAAAAAGATAGAGTAGGAGAGAGAAAAATATTATTTTATTCTTAATATAGTGATTTTAAAAATTACTATGCAAAAATAATTTGGTAATTTCATTTCTTTTATTAGTTAAAATTTTTTTCACTTCTTCTTTTTTTCAGATTTGAATTTCTTTCTAATTTGAAGAGAACAAATTTTGTGGGATATACCTCAATTTTTTTCCTTCTCTCTTCCGTTTTCTCTTCTTTTTTCTTTTCCTTCTTACCAAATAATCATTTTTCCTTTCGGAACCAAAAAAAAAATACTATCATTTTTTCTATTTTCCCTCACTTTTACCTTACTACCTTTATTTCCTGTTTCCATCTTACCACACATAGCCAAAAACCGAGATAAACCACATCTCTCTCTTGAGATCCTTTTTGAAACAATCACTGCATTAAAAAAATTAATAAGGTCAAAGACTGAATTACGTTCGAGTCCAACAGTTAATCTCCATGAATTGCATCTCAGTTTTCTATTGGTTCACCGGTCATCCCATCAAATCAGAGAACGATATCTTTCTTATCTCTAAGAATTCTTATAAAACAAGATACGTATTTTTTTAAATTTTTATTATTGAATATAAAAGAAGATGAGTTATTTTTTAACAAATTAAAACAATTAAAGGGAAAAAAAATTTTAAAAAAAGGTGAGTGAAAGATTCTAAAAAAGGCCCCAAAGAAGATGCAACTTGATTCTCAAATATTAAATTCGAAAAGAACAAAAGCCACGATACTTGTGAAGCAGAATCTATACAAGTGGGGGCTGTCTTGGGCCGGTCCCCCATGTTAAAGTACGAGCCCACAAGCTAACCATCCGTCATCCATGGAGTAAAATGGGCCCACAAGCCACTAAGTAAAAGACACTCAAAAAGTTTCAAACATCCAAAATAGTGAAACGTGAGCAGGTTGGGAGTTCCCTCAAGCTTGTCTTTCTCAGCTTCTCTGTTGAAATAGAGATAACACGCATAGCATCAAAGCTCGTCGATCTCAAAGCCCATCTCACTGATCTGTGTTTGACTCATTGCTAAAGGCACATGGAAGTCTCTTTTGAATTTCTGATCGAGAGAAGCTTGGAGAGTCTGAAATCTGCAATTCCAGTATGGGCCATAATGCCTGGGCCCACCCCATCTGTCCACTTGTAAGTTTGCTTGCTGCACTTGAAGTCGGGATGGCCCACTCGCCATGTCCTCACTTGCAGGATGTGGGGAGCTTCATTGTTTTGGTTTTGACAGATTTATTAATATGTGGACAAAAATACAAAAATAATGCGGGAGGGGTTTATCCAGAATTAAAAAAAAAGTGGGAGGGCACGATGGTAAATCCAAATTAATTACTAAACACAAGAAATGGAATGGTAAAACTGAGGGACCGTCATCACCTGTCTCAGAACCCTATACCCTTCTCTGTCTCAAGGCGCCATATTTTGACACGTAATAGCATCACGTGGTAGCTGTTTGGACAATCAGGTCTTTGTTTGGACTTTATTTATTTCTGTTTATTTCTTCTAATCCCTCCTTCTCCTTGTACCAAGAAAAACCCAGGAGCTAGTGCATGGCTTCGGTGATTCTTTACCTCTATTTGCAATTCCGTTTAAGTTAAAAACTAAAGAAGCTATCTAAATGAAGGTTTAGGTGTTCACCGGCCAAAAACTAAAGCAAAGAACATATGTATGAAACTGTGAAGTGTTTAGATCTACCCCTATCTTTGTCATCGAGACTCTCTTTTATTTTTTTAATTTTTGTTTCAATTAAATTAACAAGGATGCTTGATCTTCTTATGTTCTTAATTTTACCTTGGTTTTTGATCAAATTGAGATTTGTTGCCTTGTTTGGGGATATTCTTCCCCTCCTATGTCCCAAGTATGTATTTTCAAGCCGAAAATGAAAAATTGCTTTTTATAGTATTTTAGGTTTGATTCTTTACTATACAACTCATGAATTATTAAAACCTTGAGTACAATAATGGATGTTCTTCTCTTCACACCTCGATGGATTAAAACCTCCACAACAACTATGGGCACTATTTCGCATAGATGAAAAGAACTTTTGGGGGAAAATAATCTAATTAGCACGATAATGAAATCAATTTTCAGTGCTGCCATGTCCATGGAAAAATTTTGTAATTTCTAGAAAATTTAAAAAGAAAATGATAAATCAAGTTCATACAGCTTGAGCTTCGGTAAGGAAGATGAAAAAAGAGAAAAATGAACAAAAATGGGAAAAAAATACAAACAAACAGATATTTCTTCAGTTCACACCTTTGGCACGTGAGAGTGATAGGTGATGCTGATGCCGTGCGCTAGCTCCTGGGTTTTTCTGCACGTAAAATGTGCCATGTCTTTCAGATTTAGAGGGATGAATAACTTTTTGTCTACACAAATCAGAGTAATCCCATCATTGGTAAATAAATTGGATTTCAGTATTTTATTTTTCTACTGTTTTCATCATGCATAATAAGTTTACTTGTACCATGTGGGATATCTATTTTTGATCTCATTCAAACATGCGGGTCACCAACTTTGATGATTGGTCGGTGGCCATTACTCGGACTTTGATGGGATGTGGGTATTGACGACTTCACCTGAAAATTCTAGTGGAGAAGCAAACAAGCACCACATATAGATAAAACTATAAAAGTTGTGATTTTTTTTTTTTTTTCCCTTCTTTTTCTAAATCGAAATTTATAGTTCATAAAATAATTAAAGTGTTAAAACAGGCTCTTTTTCTTTTGTGTGTTTTTGGTTGGAGGATTTTAAAGATAAAATTAGTTTAAGGAAGCAAAGAAGTTTTAAAACAAGCTCTTTTTCTCTTATGTGTTTTTGGTTGGTAGGATTTTAAAGATAAAATTATTTTAAGGAAGAAAAGAAAAAAGAAAAAGAGATGAGATGAGATGCGAGTTACAATGTGACCAACAAGCGGCCAAAAAAGAACGAAATCATAAAGAAAAGAGGTCCTATACAAACATTATCTACAAAGATCAAACGAAAGAATAAAGTCCAAAGACCTGATTCTCAATCTCACTTATCCATTAGAAGTGGATTTTTTTTGTAATTTTTTTCTTTTGGCTGAACTATTAGCGGAATTTGTAACATAGGACACGAAAAAAAAAATCTAATGTGTGACTTCATCAAGGGAAAATTTAAAAAAAATAATAATTAAGATAAAAAAAAAAAAGAAAAGTAAGAAAATCCCTTTTCAAATTTCAATTATTTGTTCTTATATTTTCCTTTTCGTTTTTCTATCAATATTTTCCAATACGTGCTCCTTTTGTTGTCGTTTCAAAATCATTTTCCAATATGTTTTTTTTTATACTTATTATTATTTGTTTTTCGGTGAAATTCCAATCTTCTTATTGAAAATATCTAGACCGGAGCTAAGATTTTTTCTAGTTTAAGTAGGCCCCCCCCCCCCCCCCCAAAACAAAAAAAAAGATTTTAATTTTCCCAGAATGGATAACCAATAATGATGTGAAAAGAGCTTCGTTCTGGCACGTCTCTATTATCTATATACTGACGAACTGTAATAAAGATTGGGCCGTGGGCTTCATAGTAGTTCTTATCGAGTTTGTTTTCTGTCCTTTCCCAGCTCATTCATATTTTTTAAATGGTACAGATATTTGAGAAAAGGACTAAGGGAGGACCAATTTGGGCCAAAATGTCTTTCTATTTTTTTATGACCACATTTTTTAATAAGTTTTTTTAGGACCAAAAAATGAGTCTGTGTGGTATGAAATACGATAATACCTCTCCTTTACCCTAATTATTTTCTCAAATAACCCCACTCAGATTTGATATGCTTCACACACTTCTCCATAAAACTCTCGAGCCTCTATTTTCTCTAATTTCTCTTCTCATTTCACTATTTTCTTTCATTTCTCTCTCTATTTTCTATCTAAAATTAGAAAAATATCTCATAAAACTGAATTCAAAAACCACCTCAATTTAAATTTAAAAATCTCACACTCACTTTTATCAAGAAGTTTTTCTCTTTTCTTCGATGAATCCAAAAAATCCAATAATTGCGATGACCTATCGAACAAAGCTAAGAAACCCTTTTAAAAAGCTACAAGCACGTCGTTGGTTGGAAAGAAGACAAAATCCCTATTTAAATCTCCAGTGCCGAAACTCATTATCCCTGAGCAAAACTCGGTCGATTTTAAAGGAAAAAGTGCAATAGAAGCAACGTACGAGGAAGCAAAGGTTAGTTTTTTTATATTTATGTGAAAATCCTTTTTTTTTGACATTGCATGTTAGGAAAAAAGCTATTTAGACTTCATCGAATGGATTAAATATTTCAGAAGTTGAATGTTCTAAAAGAGTCAAAAATATCCTGACCTAAGATCAGAAAGTTCTTAACTCAGGTCAAGTTTCTCTTGATCAAAGTCTAGAAGTTATGGACTCGAGCCAAGTGTTTCTTGGCTTTAGTCAAGCGCTTATTTACTAGAGTTAAGATCTTCTTAGTTTTGACTTGAGCAAAGTATTTTTGACTTTAGTCAAAATCTCTTTGACTCTTGTTAAGTACTTCTTGGCCTCATGTCAAAAACTCCATGTCAAGTACTTCTTGGCCTCATGTCAAGACGCACTTAACTACTAGTTTAAAAGATTATTGACTTCTTATTTATTTGAATTTCTCTAGTTGAGGTCAAGATCTTTTTATATCTTGGAAGTGCTCCTTCACCTTGAGTCAGGAAGTTTTTGACCTTAGGTCAGAAAGTACTTGACCCCAGGTGAAGGATTATTTGACCCTAGGTTAAGTCTCACTTGACCCCCACTTAATATTATTGTTTTATTTAACTTGATGTTTTGATATTATTCAACAGAAATTGTGATATATTTGTCATTAAATATGTTAAGTTCCTAATGTCCGACAAGCTAGTTGTGTCATAAGTTTATATACGAGTTGTATTATTATGGATTATATATATATAAGGACTATGCTGAAACTGACCGATAGGAGTGACTCATTTATGGTAAGCAAAGATAATACTTTATTTTAATTGTGGTTTAGACAATTACTTTTTTTTTTCTTTTTTTTTTTGCTTGTGGTTTTTGTGGTTAATGAATAATATTTAGTTTTTACCCATATTTTTTGGTATATTTGATGACTATTATTTTGCCAAAAATTATCTATTCAGTAGATATTTCAGTGAAATTCAATATATTTGATAAACGCATTATTTATTACTCTAGGTCAAGAAAAACTTGACTCTATATCAAGGCTATCCTGACTCTAGGTCAAGAAAAACTTGACTCTATATTAAGGCTATCCTGACTCTAGGTCAAGAAAAACTTGATTCTATGTTAGGTTTATCTTGACTCTAGATCAGGAATATCTTGATTTTAAGACAAGTATTATTTGACCCAATGTTAAGAATTTCTTGAAATGATAAGTACATAAAATTGTATTCAATTTTTAGATTATAGAGATTATAACTCCATTTAAGAAATTTTTGACATGGATATCAATATATTCTTGACCTAATTAATGAATCGGAAAATAAAATATAACAAAATTTTTGACCCTCGACAATAAAATCCTGACATGGTTTAATGAGTTTCAATTTATAAATTTTAAAACATATCATATACAATATCGTGACTAAGTTTCATATAATACTTTATAACTCCTGCTAAAAATATTGTTAACTCCAAGTCAAACATTTTTTTTTTCCTTAAGTCAATATCTTTTTGATCTTGGGTCAAGAATATCTTAACCCCAGGTCAATAACTTTTTGACCAAAATTAATAATTTCTTGATCTCAAGTTAGGAACTTCTTAACTCGAAGTCAAGGAAAGTTTGACTCTAAGCCAATAACTTCTTAACCTTAAATCAAAAACTAAGTCAAGAAATTCATCACTTGTGGTATGGAAGTTCTTAACCCTAAGTCAATGACTTTTTGATCTAAAATCAAGAACTTCTTGATCATAGGTGAAAAATAGTTTAAATTTGTGTGTTAGTACTAATCTAGTTATTGAGATTTATTTCAAACTGTAATTTAAAAAATTATCATAACTGAGTCTTAATTAAATGAAATTTGTACGAAGAAGTCTTATTAGTGAGAAGAGCAATTTCCATGTCCATAAAATAACTCAAAAACTATATCCTAAAATAGAATAATGTCTTCTATGATACATAAGTTGATACATTTAATGAATTAAAGAGAAATGACTTCAAAATGATGAAATACTAGTCAAAATTTTTTGAACATAGATTAAGATTAAATTGACCTCAAAAATCAGATTAGATCAAGGGGATTTTGATCTAAGGTCAATTTAGTCTTAATTATACGTCAAACAACGAGATTGATAAGAGAGAAGATTATAAATAAACTAAAACTTATAATTTTTAGTGTATTATTGTGTATATTAGTATTATGGTCCTCTTTCGTTAAATTATTCTTAAACAAAATTTATTTACTTACCTTCAAAATTTGAAAAACTCCCACCTATCAATGCCAAGCTTCTTTCTATATAAAGTTTTTTAATTAAATAATAAAAGGGCTATTAAAAAACAAAGCAAGAGAGAGGTGGAGAGAGAGAGAGAGAGAAATCATCAATAAGAATAAGAGAGAGAGAAGAGAGAGAATAAACAAGCTTTTATATTGCCCATGGGATAGATAGATTAATCATATTCCTCATCTTATCTATGAGATGGAAACCAAGCTCTTGTTTTGGAGAGAGAATCAAGAAAAAAAGTGAAAAAAAGATTGAGAGAGATAGAAAATATAAGAAAAATGATGCAAAATAAAATGATAGTCATTTAATGCTCCCACCTACCACCTCCTTACTTTTGATTAAGGACAATTTTGAAAACCAGTTTTTTTCTCTTTACTTATGCCTAATTTTTTATCCTAAAAAAGTAATTATATCAGCATGGTCTTTAAAAAAGAAAAATTAGCCTAAATAATCCTATCCATGTCATTTTCATCTGATATTTTTCATTAAGTTTTGAGTTTTTTGAAAGCTTTCGCTGATAATAATGAACCCAATCTTTGTGTTTTTTTTTTTTGATAAACAATGAGCCCAATCTTTTGTTATCTACATTCATATCACTGCAATTATTGTCAAAATTCTTCAAGAAAGAGACCTGGATTCGGAATCATCAAGTGAAATTACTATTATTCTTAACAAAAATAAATAAATAATAAAAAAATGAAACTGCATTTCGAAAGCAAAATTCAACTCAATCAAGCTAGTTCTCCCCAAGTTTTGTCCCCCTCTTTTTACGGAATGGTGGAATTTATTATCAGAAAATTTCATTTTTGTACCTGTTTTTGACCATTTGGACCCAAGATAGCTACGATATAAGTTAAGCCACAAACACACATAGTATTGCACAAGTATACATATTACAGAGATAATCATAAGGAGCATTTTAGTTTTTACCACTATAAGATCGAAAATGTGCTAAGATTTATAAATCAAGAAATATGAACTGTTAAACATATGTAACAAAT
This sequence comes from Parasponia andersonii, assembly GCA_002914805.1. Classification (NCBI taxonomy): domain Eukaryota; kingdom Viridiplantae; phylum Streptophyta; class Magnoliopsida; order Rosales; family Cannabaceae; genus Trema; species Trema andersonii. The sequence goes on from JXTB01000091.1 coordinate 107,023, forward strand.
TGAGAGAGCCACATGCAAATAAAAATTTCAGTTTGAGCTTCTAGAATGCATAACTATATTTTCGAAAAAAATGCTCATAACCGCAAATTTGATAATCATACATAAACACTTACCTAAGCCAAAAGCCGCCAATCCTACGGATATAAAGGTGGCAATGCCCAGATAAAGATAGCATCACATATATATTCATATTCTTTGTAAGCATCTTCCACTTCGATTGGCAAGCTAGACAATATATGCTCTTAAAAGATTCTAATTTGACCCATATATGACATATTTGAGTTAATAAAAGTTTGAAGTATATGCTTTTTTTAAAAAAAAAAAAAAAAAAAAACTAAAAGCTCCTTTAAAAAAGACATGATTTTTTAAAGTTGTATTTTATGTGAATGAAAGTTGTTTTTAAAGGTGATTAGCAAATGTTTTCTAAATAATTTCTAGTGTTCGAGTGAAAAAACAAATTAGTGAAAAGAATAAATTTAATTAAAAAATAATATTTGCAAAGGGAAAGTCAAAGAGAGTGAGGAAGAAAAAATTCAAAGTAGAGAATAAGGAGAGAAAAAAATATCAGAGGTAAAACATCACAAGTAAAAAGAGGAAATTGATTGAAAATAAATAAATCTCTTATTTTATTTTATTTTTTAATTTCAGATTTATTTAAAAGGAAAATTTTAAAAATATTTATAAAAATACCATTTTTACCAAATAATCAAGCACTTTAGGTAACCAATCAAATTATTTGAGGTAATTAGATCAGTTATTTTAAGGCTCCGTTTGGTTAGGGGTAATGGAAAGGAATGAAATAGAAATAATTCTAAAATGACCTAATTCCATTGTTTGATTAGAAAGTTCAAATAGAAAAAATCTTTCCATTGGAAAGAAATATGGCAGAATTCTAAATATGACAGAATTCTATTCCACCCAAGATTTGGTGAAATAAGGCATGTGGAATACTATTCAATTAAATAATTAAATTAATAAAAATAATAATTAATAANAATGCTAAATGTAATATAAAATACTTAAAAATATTCATTTTAAGCTTAAGAGTATAACTAATTCCATTTCTTTTCACAGTTAACCAAATATAAGAATATCCATTCAGTTACTAATTCTACTACTCTAACCAGACAATATTATTACATTACCATTCCTCTTCTATTCCATTCTGATTATGATTATTATTACCCTTATCATTCCATCACTGCAACCAAATGAGCCCTAAGTAGTTTGATTGGTTACCTCAAAAAACATGCCTGGTTATTTTAAGTATCTTAAAACATCATAAGAGATAAAACATCATAAGTAAAAGAGGAAATTTGAATTTATATGTTAAGATTTAAAAATAAATAAAAAAATCTCATATTTTAATTTTTTTTAAAAAAATTCCAGATTTATTTAAAAGAAAATATTTAAAAATATTTATAAAAATACTATTTTTACCAATTAATCAGGCACTTAAGGTAACCAATCAAGTTACTTGAGGTAATTAATCAGTTATCTTAAGGCACCGTTTGGTTAGGGATAATGGAAAAGAATGGAATGGAAACAATTCTAAAATAACTTAATTCCATTGTTTGGTTAGAAAATCCAAATAAGAAAAATCTTTCTGTTAGAAAAAAATATGACAAAATTCTAAATATTACGGAATTCTATTCCACCCAAGGTTTGGTGGAATAAGGTCTAAGGAACACTATTTAATTAAATCATTAAATTAATAAAATAATAAAATAAAGTGAAATAATGCCAAATGTAAAGTAATTTAATAAAATAATAATTTATTTAATAAAATAATTTAATGCTAAATGTAAAATAATTTAATAATTTAATTAATAAAATAATACTAGATGTAAAATAATTTAATAAAATAATAATTTAAGTAATAAATAATTGAATGCTAAATTCAATATAAAATACTTAAAAACATTCATTTTAAGTTTAAGGGTACAACTAATTTCATTCATTTTCATAGTTAACCAAACATAAAAATATTTATTCAGCTACGGATTTCACCATTTTAATCAAACAATATAATTACATTACCATTCCTTTTCTATTTCATTCTGATTATGATTACTATTACCATTACCATTCTACTACTGCAACTAAACGGGCCATAAGTGACTTGATTGGTTATCTCAAATAGCCTGTCTAGTTATTTCAAGTATCTTCGAAAAATAATAATTTTGAAGAGGAAAGTAGTATTTTTTAAATATTTTTAAAACATGGTATTTTATATAATCTTTTTTAAAATGTTATCTTTCTAAACAAATTTAAAATTTTTCATAAATTTCAGCACATCTGGTTTTTTCAATTTTTTAGACTTTAAGCATGGATTTTTATAAGAAACCCTTTAGAAAAAGGGAGGGGGGATAAAGGTAACGAGGGAGAATGAGTAAATATAAATTGATAAAAAAGAATGAGGAGCGAAAAAGTGATAAGAGAAATAATTCTAGTAAAATTTATTAGAGAGAATAAAGAAAGAAAGTGATGAAATGCATAATTAAAGAGAAAGTGATAAAAAACACATAAGGAGAAAGAAAATCACGAAAGAAAATAATAAAATAGAAAGTAGTTATAGAGAATTATAAGAGAGAATATGACTGAAGATAAGAAATGGCTAGAAAGTAAAGAAAGAGAATGAAGAAAGAGAAAATTATGTGAGATAATGAGTATACTAAAAGCCATGAGAAAGAACACAATTTTCAGAGTTCTCTGAAAGAAAAAAAATAATAAAATTGTGGCATTCAATAAAAATGACAATTTTCGACAAAATGGTTTTTTTGAAAATGCTTTGGCAGACGTGATATTTTCAAAACTTTTCAACATATTTCCAATGACATTTCAAATAAGCAGAGGATCGTAGAATTGTTTTTATAAAAAATCACTATTCTTGCATTTTTTCAAAAGTACCACTTTTATTAAAGTAAAAGAATGTCAAAAGAGTGTCAGAATTTGCTAAAAATCACAATTTTTTTTTTTTATGATCATCACTATTTTTTTGGCTAAAATTTGCAAAAAGAATGAGAAATTGATATTTGAGATACAGTATATTAGAACATCTCAAAACAAATTATTTAACTATTTTAAAGCATAAATATAATATATATATATATATATATTATTTGAACAAAGAAATTGGTTATATATATACGTGGGAGCATCTTCAATAGGTATTGCATTATTTACCCATTGATTGTTACTCCAATTTAGATCATTTGATTTTGATCACGATGACTCTAATATGTTAGTTAATCATACTAAAAAAATTTAATTACTGGGTACTAACTGAGTAAGTATTTTTTTTTTTATGCATAGATATCAATTTGGCCAATGAAAATTTATTATGCATATTTTTTTATGATAAAAAGTAAGAGAGAGAAATATTATTAATAATATATGTATTTTTATACACCTCATTATAGTCGTTAGTTCACTATTAGATGATGATTCAATGGCTAAAATAAATACTTATACATAGGTAAAAAAAAAAATACCTACTGAAATAGCAACCATATTTAATATACATAAATATAAAAAGTTGTCAATTCTTTTGAATAGTGTAGGTAACCTATTTGTTACATGCTGAGTTAGATTTTTTTATTCGTTACTTCCTTGATTATTTCAATTCTCAATTAATTGTAATTATCTTATTCTTTTATTTTGTTTATGATTGTATTTGCATATCAATTCATTTTATTTTCTTTTACAATATGAGAACTGGTTATAATAACATAAAATAAATCAATATGAACATTGCTATTGTTTTCTATTCTTCTCCATTAAGTCCTGGAAAAATCTTGAATTCCACATTCATCGAAGAAGAATTAGTAGTAAGAAAGCAATAACATATAATATATAAGGTTATACAAAAACAAAAAAATTAAAGTTACTATAAACTTTTTGCTTTAATCAAACGTGACATGAAAGTGGATTCATCCACAAAATAAAGAAATTTTGCAAAACAAAATTAATATTATTAGTCGAGGTATGTTTGTTATATAATTTCTACAAAACTGATTTGCCTCCTCTACTAAAGTGCTTCAGGACTGCAATGGCACTAGTCTCACAGGATACAACAATGAAGAGCAACAAGACAAACATAAGATTCTTGCTCAGGCGAATTGGATTGTAATGAACTTTTACTCTTAGAACTCTAGCTAGAACTTCCTAACACTTGAAGAACTAAAGCTAGAAACTAAGAACTAACTCAATAACACTAGGAGATCTAGAGAAATTGAGAGAAAATAAAGAAAAAAGGCTTCTGATTTTTTGTGCGTGGAATAAGGAGAAAGGGGTCTACTTTTATAGCCACTAAAAAGTGAAGGTTATACCTATGCTCTTAATGCATATAATGGTCAAAAAGCCAAAAAATTTGGCCATTACAATCTGCTAGCCCAATCTGCAAACTGTTAGCTATTACAATCTGCCAACTCACATAAAAAAAAAAGTCTACAATGTTTAAGGCTTGGTAGTTTCAAGCATTAAAACATAGGTTACTATCTATTATATATATAAGTATGTAACTTACCATTTTATGAAGGAAAAAAAAACATTTAAAAATGAAAGAAAATATAAACTAGACTACAACAAAAAGTTGGACTTCCTATGGTTCAAGTTTCGGCCTAGCATTCATATTCACAAGTATACACATACACGAGCCTATACCTGATACTTTGTACCCCCTATGCACTCGCCTAAGAGAGCATCTATAGTAGTCATTCTTACCACTATTACAATATATAAGCCTATATATGCCACTTGGTCTAAGTATTTCATTTTTTCAATTTCAATAGTGTACTTTTGACTGATAGTTTCTTATTTATCAGTGCACTATTTTGAGTGTATGAATATATGAAATCGATTTTCTCGCAGAGGAGAACATGAATCTACCATAATCTTTCATCGATAGAATGTGGATCCTACTCAATTTTTTACTTCAAAATGGTTCATAAAAATGAGTATTATAATACATTTAGACTTCATAATTCACTTAGGTTTCTAAGCCCAATCCAAACAAAATTTATTTTTAACCTATTTTGTAATAGTCCCCCCACATGAATGGAAATTATAAAAGGAGAGATTACAAACTCTAGACTAAGTGAAAGAGTTCTATAAATGAATTCTAAATAGGATATGTATGTGTTACCTTTTGAATCTTCCTTTGTAAATGTATATTTACTTTAGTGAATGAATATTAGACATGATGTCTTTGAATTATTCTATCATTTATGTAGTCGATGATATACTTCACACATGAATCTTTCTCAATATTTCTATTTCTTACGATTATGTTCGTTTTAGCCTTAAACATCTGTCTGATTTTGCAAGAGCTTCTAAAGAATTAAGCCTTCATAATTCTCCTTCAGCGCGGTCCCACTTTTCTCTCATATAGATAATTCTTTAATTAAGAGTATTCTGTATTACTCTGCTCGGTGTATAAGAAATATTAAAAGGTTTTTGTTATCCTATTTCTTACTCGCATCAATGTTTTCATCCCAAAAATGGATATAGGAGTAATACTCTCACAGGGAAATGAACCATACAGTGATCCAACCTAGTCTTTACAATTATGTTGTCTCTTTGAACTTAGATCTTGGGATTTCTGACCAACTAGATTGTTCCATTGCATGACTTTTATTTTATGGGCTTTAGTCTGATTTCTCATGATGATTTATCAGCTAACTTTTTATTTAACCATTTGGTTAACGGATCTACAAAATTATCCTTAGACTTTATATAATCTATAGAAATAACTTCAGTTGAGAGTAGTCGTCTAATGTTATTATGTCTAGACTTACTTTTATACACATTATTCTTACTCGTCATATAGCAGATTGACTTCACAATGTATAGATATCGATAGCATAAATCTATGCTAATATGGAATATTTTCTAAGAAATGGCAGTTATTCGGATTTTTTACCACATTTATCTAGAGCTATAAACTCAGATTCTATTGTGGATCATGCTGTAACCGTTTGTTTCGAAGATTTTCATGATACAGCTGATCTAGCTAGTGTGAACACATACCAACTTGTAAACTTTGAGTCTTTATCGAATATCTAGTTAGCATAGCTACATCTTTCTAAAACTGCACGATATCTGTTATAGTGTAGCCCATAGTTATGAGTATATTGTAAGTACTTAAGTACTTTAACAATTCCTTTCCAATACATAACTCTTGGATTACTCATATATTTACTCAGTTTGTTGACTTAGGAGGCTATATCTAACCTTGTATAACCTATCAAGTACGTCAGACTACTAATCATTCTAGAGTATTCTACTTAAGAAATACTCTCACATTTATTTTTATAAAGGTGTTGACTCATATCTATCGATGTTTTAGATACCACAAAATTATTTTTGTTAAATTTCTCTATAACTTTATCCACAGAGGATGACAGACTAAGTATGAATCTATCAGATGTCCTTGTAATTTTAATTCCCAAAATCACATTAGCTAGAATCATATCTTTCATGTTGAACATAGATTTCAACATATTCTTAGTAAATTTGACGATTTTGTTATCACTACTGCAGTAAATATGTCATTAATATAAAGACAAAAAATGACATAGTCATATTCGACATTTTTGACATAGACACATTTTTTACACTGGTTGATTTTAAAATCATTAATAAGTATTATTATGTCAAATTTTTCATGCTATTGCTTTGGCGCATGCTTCAAGCCATACAGAGACTTGACTAGCTTATAGAATTTTTTCTCTTATCTAGGAGTAACAAAACCTTCAAGTTATTCCATATAGATTTCTTTATCTAGGTCTCTATTAAGAAAGATTATTCTTATTTCTATTTGGTGTACTTCAAGATTCCGCATAGTAGCAATCACAAGTATTATCTTTATGGAATTTATTTTCGTCACAGAAGAATAAGTATTAAAGTAATCTAGGCTTTTTGTTGTCTATATCTTTTGTGCACTAGTTTAGCCTTGTACTTGTCAATTATTTCATATACTTTTTTTTTTCCTTTTGAAAATTCATTTTGAACCAACTAGCTTGTATTATGGAGGAAGATCCACTAGCATCCATGTATAGTTTTGCATGATGGAAAAGACCTTTTCCACAAAGATCCTTCTAGAGAGCTCATAGCTTCTTGAAAGTTTTGAGGTTCACTTTCTAACATGTAAACTAAAAAATCCAGACCAAAAGATTTTTCAGTCTTTGCTCTTTTATAACGTTTAAGCTCGTCTTCAATGACTTATTTTTGGTTCTTATTATCCTTACTAAGTTCGTTCTTGTAATGACCTGATACTAGTTAGTAGAAATTAGCCCAATCTAGTACGAGGTTGCCGTTATTATTTAGTTGAAAAATATGATTTAACAAAACTTTTGCTAACTAGACTATATATAAACAGAACCTCGCTTGCTTATTTACAAACCATTTTTCAAAGGTTTTGCGTAGGAGTTTGTGGCTAACCCTATCTTACCTTGGCCGAGACTCAAGGGATTTCTAGCTACATAAAAAATATATATATCACAGATCACCTATAGTGAAGAACTTGTTCTTTGGGTCCCAAGCCCATGCTATAACCTCAATAGTCGTCATACGAATTGCAACACCGTTCTATCATGTATGCTAGACCAAAATATCATGCATAATTACAACTATATTTTGCATACTTTCAGTACATACTCATATCATTTTTCCATAATAATTATTCATTAAACAAAGGTTATAGAGAAAATTCATCCCTCGTAACTATAAAGCTTGCAGCACTACTAATCGTCAAATTAGATTGTTCAGTATCACAAGCATGATATAGCAAGGAATACATGGGATATGGCATTTCATAGATATAAAGCCAATCAAGTGAAGTAATTTTCACATCAAATAACACTTATATTATAGATAAATATTCTACTTATCTGTTCGTAATTTGCCTCTTAATTCTTTACAAACCGTTTCTCACTAACTTCTTTGTCCGACTTCTAACTCTAATTAGACAAAGTAATTTCTTATTAATTAGAGCTTATTTAACTTTTTCTTTCTTTCTTTTTTATTACAGCAACTCCACTGATCGATCAACTTCGATTATACATATTAACATATTAATGTCCAGAAATCTCATTATAACATCGCACACATATGTAAGCTTTAAAAGTTGTTTCTCAGCAACATATTACTTGTGTAAGTCTAAAATAAATTTTAACAGAATAGTTATCATCAGAAAGTTCCACTTACACTTAAAAAATTATCTACATATATGTATATTTATATCTTCTCGTACATACATATATAGACACACACTTTTATTGAAGTCCACAACCAACCGTTTTTTTTTTTTTTTTTTAACTAAATTCAACAAACCACACACACACGCATTGACAACCTATATATATATATATATATATATATATATATATATATATGCACATACTTTCTTTAAAAGTCACTGAATTCATTTATTAAACATATTTTGACAAAAAGAAAGGCATAAAGATATGTAATGCTTTATATGACTGGAAAATTGCTACTGCTAACATACGAGTCTTTTTAGTTCTGTATCTTCACAAGATTATACTTAACATCCATAGCTTTAATAATTTCTTGCTCTAATTTCTTTTCCTAATCAATAGACACCTTAAAATAATTCGAATTAGATTCTCACTTGCCATTTCCAAAACTATATAACCAATATAATTATTTCTAAGTAATCACGATTATTCTTTAAATAAAATATAGTACACCGTCTTACTATTTCAAGTCATGGAAAAAAAAAATATATAATCAGCCTTATACCTTGCAACTAAAAACATTTTGGTTGTTTTCTATGAGCTTATTCTATTCGTATTCTAACTAAGTTTGTATCTTCAAAACATTTTTTACACTTTCAAAATAATTTATACACTTTTTAGCAATTCAAGAGAGTAATTCATCTTTATTAGAAATAATTATAATTCTACAAAGATAGTCAGTAATACCTCTTTAACTCTTGAAGGATTCATGTTTCCTCTCCTTTGCTCTATAAACTTTATTTAAGCTCTCTAACCTTCACACTTTATCAAACTTTCAACTCTCTCTCTCTCTCACACAAAATCCTTAAATTCCCTTGAAAGTCTATTGCTTCCCTTCGTCTCCAATTGATGGTGTAATACCAAGGCAGTGGAAATTCGGGTTGTTTCTCTCGGATACAACAAAATGACTATGGGTTCTGATAGTTCCCGAATACAATTCCTACTAACTTTAAAGCAAATTCAAAATGCACAGCTTTTTCCCCATATTATCACCTAGAAACAAGTGTCAATATATACCGTAATTTTTTTTTTATGACAACTTATGTCCTATTACAACTTAGGCCAGCCATGTGCAGACTTCAATCTCCATCGAATCAAGTCTATTTACTATCGTACGAATATATATATATATATATATATATATATATATATATATGTTACGGATGCAATCTTCTCGATAGAACTAATTTTGTTCGTGATTTAACCAACACAATTTATATTTTAACTAATCTCTGTTAGCTAGAACATAAAATTTGTTTTAGTTAAAATATGAATAGAACTCCGTCAGCGAGATTACGTTCGTGCCCATATATATATATATAATAATAAACAAAGATTCAAATAAAAAAATCCAAATAATATTCAGAGTTGCATATTCAATTATATATATATATATATATATTCATAAAGAAATACTAGAAAAACCTTCCATGGATATATTAATTTATCTGACAAACTCCTCTTTTATATGTAGGGAAAATTATTGGATTTAAAAATGATTTTCACAGTGGAAGATTGGCTCAGGAACATTCAAAAATTTTCTCAAAATAATTGACTATATGAGTGCATAGTATTAATTTATAGCAAATAGGAACATACAAAGAGAATAGATCTAATACCTCTTTAGCCTATCAGCGGATCCTAACTTTACTGTCTTCTCAACCACGATCTTCCAATCTAAGGCTTAAGCACAACTGGATGAACATGTGGGCATTGCGTACAATTTCTTAAACTCGCACTTTAAGCCCTTATAATTTTCTCAACACATGAGATTGCAAGGGTTTGTTCTATAGAGAATAGGAAGACTTTCTTCTTTTTCTCTGTAATTTATGGAGGCTCTGTAGAAAATAATACATGGTTTCTACTTATTATCTACTAGAGTTTCCTTTATATATATATATATTTATTTATTTATTAAACTATTTAATAAATAGTATATTAATCAAATTAATATATATAACCTTTTTAAAAAACGTTACTAACCTTATTTTTATATTAAACTTAAACTTATATATATATATATATATCTATTTAATCTAATTAATTAATTTATATATATATAAATTAGCAGATAATTCACTTCTTCAAGAAAGAATGTTTCACCTTTAGTCAGTTTCTCAATTTCTATATATCTAATTATCTGATAATTAGATATTTTTTAATTCAAAATTTAAACAAATTAGGAAACTTATCTCTCCATAAATTTAAATTAATTAATTCAAAATTAATTAATTAATTAATTAATAACAATTATTAATTACATATAGATAAACTATTTATCTAGACAAAATATGCAGTAACAGAAATAATGTAATATCCAGTACTTGTAAGAGGTGGAATTGGGGACCTATGGACCTGCAATTCAACCTCCAATAAATTATGATAATTAATTAAACTCTTTAATTAATTTGCCTAATTTATTAATTCCAGTATTACTCCACTAAAAATCCTGAATCGCACTCTTGAAATTACAATATTAATTTACTTAGAAAACAATGAGTAGTCCATCGATTTAATCATTACATGTAGTTCAATTCTCTATAGACAATTCATAATTGGAGCTAGATTATAATTCGTTTACCTCTCCAATTACATCTTTATCCTTGTGTACCGTTGATTCTCTAATGAACAATTAATTTATAAATCTATCATAAATTGAGTACTCAAACTGTTCAAGTCTTGAATCAATATACAAGGGAATCATCTTTCTAGCTTCCTAATAGAAGGAATAGATTCCATATCTGTAAGTTACATTCTCAGCTACTCATCTTATCATGCTCCCAAGATACAAGTATTTCGATCCATTTAAAAACAAACTTTTAATAAGTATGTCAAAGAACATAATATTATAAATAGGAGTCTATAACTACTCAAGATTAAGATTGATCTACATATGATCATCTAGTGACATTATTTGAACTCTCAACAGTTAACAGAATTTATGTGAGTAAGTTTAGTACAGACCAGGTCAGGATATATTAGTTTAATATATTTCATGGAGGTAACACTACAGTTGTGTAGTTATCAAGCCTATTCTGATAATATAAGAGTTATAATTACCTGGCATCATTATTATAAATTAATTTCTAGGGTTTGAAATTAATTAATAATGCCTGATATAAATCAAATAATAGGTATTTAAATTAGGAGTATTTATATTGTGAATATACGATTTAAATATCAGTGTATTTATTTGGTCTCTAAAAGACTATAAATTACTGTATGATTAATACATGTTTAAGTTTATTTTGTTACAGTAAAATAATTAAGTTATTTATAGGTTTTATATGTACGAAAATCCCGTATTTGGGATTGTTAAAGAGTAAACGGGATTTCGTCCACTCTGTACAGAGAGTTAGGATTTGGGAGGTTCACTGAGAGTTTTCAGAAGCGACCTTCGTAAAAACATTTTCCTAGTCGAATATTGTTTTTGGATACTATTTTCATAAGGACCATGTCTCCTCGATGTACTATCTCTCTAATCAGATGATACTTCCTTTCTATATGCTTTCTTCTCTTGTGACTTCTTGGTTCTTTTTAATTCGCAACCGCTCCACTGTTGTCGCAGTATAAAGTCAGTGGCTTATCTATATTTGGAACAACTTCGAAATCAGTAAAGAACTTTCTGAGCCAAACTGCTTCTTTAGCTACTTCACAAGCTGTTATGTATTCTGCTTCCATAGTAGAATCTACAGTGCGGGATTGTTTAACACATCTCCAGACAACGGCTCCACCACTAAGAGTAAACACTAACTCAGACGTCGACTTTCGAGTATCTTTGTCTGATTGAAAATCAGAATCAGTGTAACTAGTAGGAATCAAGTCCTGACTTGAATAACCCTACATATATTCTCGTTCTCCTAAGATATTTGAGAATATGCTTTACTGCTATCTAGTGATCTAATCCTGGATTTGGTTGAAAATGACTGAGTATCCCTACTGTGTAGCATATGTCAGGCCTAGTACACAACATGGTGTACATAAGGCTGCCAACTGTAGACGCGTAAGGAACCCGTCTCATATCTTCTTCCTCTTGAGGTGTCTTGGGACATTGCTCTTTGGAAATGATAACTCCTTGTCGAGAAAGTAATTGTCCTTTCTTAGAGTTTTGCATCGAAAAACCAATGAGCACCTTATTAATGTAAGATGCTTGAGACAGTGCTAAAAGTTTGTTCTTGCGATCTCGAATAATCTAGATCCCAAGCATATAACTTGCTTCTCTCAAATCTTTCATTTGGAATTGCTCGGCTAGCCACTTCTTTACATTAGATGATATTTTCACATTATTCCCAATAAGCAAAATATCATCTACATAAAGAACTAGGAAGGCCACTTTCTTGTCTTTGATGTACTTATATACACAAGGTTCATCAACATTTTGATCGAAACTATAAGATTTAATCGTCTCATCAAATCTTAGATTCCATGATCTCGAAGCTTGCTTAAGTCTATAAATGGACCTAAGTAGCTTACAAACTTTCTGCTCTTAGTCTTTAGCTACAAAACCTTCTAGTTGCCCCATATAGATGCTTTGTTCAAGATAGCCATTCAAAAAAGCTGTCTTGATGTCCATTTGCCAAATTTCATAGTCTAAACATGCGGCAATGGATAAGAGGTTACGTATGGATTTAAGCATGGCTACTGGCGAGAAAGTCTCTTCATAATCAACTTCATCTTTTTGGGTATAGTCCTTTGCCACTAATCTTGCTTTGAACGTTTTAACTTTTCCATCTGCACCTCTTTTTCTTTTATAGATCTATTTACATCCAGTGGGCCTAACATCTTCAGGTGGATCTATAAGTTCCCAGACATAATTGGAATACATGGATTCCATTTCTTGGTTCATAGCCTCTTGCCATTTTTCCTTATCAAAATCTTCCATTGCATGCTTGTATGTCAATAGGTCATCTTGGCTACTATCAGAAATAGCAACATGTGCTTCTACAACGTCCCTGTAGTGAGCAGGTGGTCTAATAACCCTTCCACTACATTGAGTTGCCAAAGTATTCTGATCTGGAATAATGGTCTCATAATTTTGTCGTTCAACAATTGTTGTTGGTTGTGGTCTGATCTGATCAGAAAGTAATTCCTCTAGTACAACTTTATTCGAGGTTTAAAATCTGTCATATAGTCATTTTCAAGAAAAGTGGCATTTGTCGATACAAATACCTTTTTGTCTTCAGGACTATAAAATAAACCTCTTCTAGTGCCTTTTGGATAACCTATAAATAAACAAACCTCTGTACGTGTTTCTAGCTTCCTAGACTTTCCTTTCAGTACATGTGCTAGGCACCCCTATATACGAATATGACGTAAACTAGGTTTATGCCCATTCTACAACTCTAAAGGTGTCTCTTGGATAGACTGGAAAGGTACTACATTCAAATTATAAACAACAGTTTGTAATGCATAACCCCAGAATGAGAGTGATAGGAAAGAGTAGCTCATCATTGATCTAACTATATCAAGCAACGTTTGGTTTCTACTTTCTGCAACACCATTCTGTTGTGGTGTTCTAGGTACTATGAGTTGGGATAGGATGTCATTCTCCAGCAAGTGATCCTTGAATTCATTATCAAGGTATTCACCTCCTCAATTTGATTGAAGAGTTTTTAATGACTTACCTAATTGCTTTTCAGCTTCTGCTGTGAATTCTTTGAACTTTTCAAAGGTTTCAGATTTTCTTTGCATTAGGTACACGTATGCATATCGTGAATAATCGTCAATAAATGTGACAAAATATTCGTAATCGCCTCTTGTTTGTACATTCAATGGACCACATACAACGCTATGTATAAGCTCAAGCGGTTCTTTGGCCCTTTCGCCCTTTGCTGAGAAAGGTCTCTTAGTCAATTTTCCTTCCAAATAAGATTCACAAACTGGTAAAGTGCCAACTTTTAGCTCTCTTAAATGACCATCCTTTACAAGTTTGTTTATCCTATCTAGATTGATATGCCATAACCTAAGATGCCAAAGATATGTATCGTCGTCTTGAGAAACTTTTTACTTTTTAGGTTTGGAATATTCTACTTTAAACATTTCGGTATTAAACAGTGATTGTTCGTCCAACCTTAACATGTAAAGCCCGTTCTCCATTTTTGCAGAAAAAATATTTAAACTATTTCTAGAAATAATAATCTCATTATTAAGAAAAAAAATACCAAACATTTGTTCAAATAGTCTTCAAATAGAAATCAAATTCCTACGAAAACCAGGAATAAAGTAAACATTATTCAATAACAAAAATTTATTTCTAAAATTAAGACAGACGACTTCCACTGCTTTTGCCGAAACTTTTGCTCCATTGCCTACTCTTATTGTGAATTCCCCATCGGCAAACTCCCTTGAAGAACTAAGCATCTGAAAAGAAGAACAAACACGGTTAGTAGCTCTTGAATCAACTATCCATGGAGATATATTAAATAAATCTTCTTCCACTAAACAAGCATCTAAAATAAGTAAATCATATTTACCTTTCTTCTTCTCTTTCAATTCGGAGAGATACTTGTTATAGTTTCTTTTCCAATGTCCATCAACTCCACAGTGAAAACATTTTCCCTTAGGCTTTTTGTCCTTAGAGTTGTTCTTCTTGGTGCTTGTATTGCCCTTCTTGCTTCTTTTAGGCTTAGATCTATAGTCACCATTTCTCTTTCTCTTCTTGTTTTTGTTAGAGGTAGAGGGATTTTCTTATGCAATATTTGCTTCAGCAATAGTTACTGAGCCATCTTTACCTTTATCTTTCGATATCGATTCAAAGGTTTGCAGTTCATTGAGTAGATGAGTCATTGTAAATTCAAATTATTTATAACATAGTTGCTCTTGAACTGAAGAAAATCAAGTGAGAGTGATTCCAGAATCATACTCACTTGGGTACGGTCATCGATCGTAGGCCCGAAAACTTCAGTCTCTCTAAAGTAATTGATCATATTCAAAACATGATCTCTCACTGGAGTTCCTCTCTTCATCTTTACATTCATAGCCTTTTTAATGGCGTCATGACGAGATTGGTCAGATTGTTGCCCAAACATGGCCTGGAAAGACTCCATTATCTCATAAGTAGTCTCCATCTTTTCGTGCTTAACTCTAAGCACGTCGGTCATGCCTGTTAACATGTAGTAGCGAGCTTTATTATTGGCATGAGTCCACTTTTCATAGCTTTCTCGTACAGCATGAGTAGAATTAGCGGCAGGTTATGGAGGACATTCCTCCGTAAGCACAAATTTGTAGTCTTCACTAACAAGCACGATGTTCATATTACTTTTCCACTTGATAAAATTATCTCTAGTTAAT
Source organism: Parasponia andersonii (assembly GCA_002914805.1). Lineage (NCBI taxonomy): Eukaryota > Viridiplantae > Streptophyta > Magnoliopsida > Rosales > Cannabaceae > Trema > Trema andersonii. The sequence goes on from JXTB01000091.1 coordinate 122,574, forward strand.
TTTTCATTTGTGAGTAAAGCGATAACGAGATTTGAGGTTGACATATTTGCTGAAATTAAATAATAAAATAATATTCAACATATTTGAAAATAAATATTACAAAGAATTCAGAATAGTAAACGTGATGCATAATGCAGGTAAGTAAATACATAAACTTATTTACTAATTCCACGATAATTCAATTTTCTCTAATTAGGTGTCGTCGTAGGATAGGTCACATAATTATTAATTGAATTGAGACATTCTTAATTAATAAATAAAATATCAAAATATCTCATATTTTCTTTTATTTATTAACTATCATTTTATGGTCAAGATACTATTAATAATTTAATTGTATCCTCATGAGTGTGGCCCATTATTTTAAATTTTAGTAACTTAACTCAAAATTACCGCCGTAGGGTAGTCAATTTTGAAATACATTCTAAAATCCTATCTGTTGGAAATTAAGCATTGTTATTAATTTAAATAGACACCCTCCGTAGAGAGGACGAAATCTAAGCGTCTCTAGGCGCCAATTAAATCTCACGGTACTTAATTAATAATGGAGACCATGAGATATATTTCATATACCTCTCTCCCACTCATTATTTAAAAATCTTATGTGTTTTTACTAATAAACATCTAATGTTTTATTTAACCTAGTTGTTATATCCATTATAATTTTCTAAGTTAAACTATTAGTCTAATCTTATTGGTCCTAAATAAATTACTAGATTTTCTAAAAATCTAAATTTATTATTATAGAAATAATTTGGCTAATCTAATTAATCTAATTAATAAGGATAGCCTAAATTAAATAAGTGTGATATTACCAAAATTTAACTATTAAATTTAAATCATATTATTCAATTTTTTTTTCCTATTTAATTATTTAATCTAATTAAATTAGTCATATTCTAACTAAACTATTTTAGCGTGAATATAACATGTATGCATGATATTCATAAATGACTATGAGTGAGTATAATGAATGTCATGTTATTATGCATGATCATATTATACATATTACATATAATATAACAATAAAATAAAATAAAATGATATTTGGCCGGGTCCCTTAAGAAATTACAACCCAATAAAATAATAAAATTACAAAGAGTTAAAGGCACGCATGCCTGAATGCTATCCACTGATCTTCTTGGGTCTCCTCTCTTCTTTTTATATTTTTACAAACCATATTTGTAAAATATGATATTCCTGTAAATAATTTTTATAAAACTAGCCTAGCCCATATAACTATCTAAATAATTATTTGGGCTCGGGCCTGGGCTTGAGCTGGGCCCAAAATTTTTTTTTTTTACGTAAGCTTTAATCGTAAACTATATATATAATTTATATTAATTTNTATTTTTTTTTTTTACCAATGGGTAGGTATTTCTTTTTTAGCCGTTGGATCACTATTAGATGGTGATCCAATGACTATAATGAAGTGCATGAAAAGACGTACATTATTAATATTCTTTCTCTCTCTTACTTTTTACAATAAAAAAATGTGCATGCTAAATTTTCATTGGTCAAATTGATATCTATACATAGGTAAAAAAAAAAAATACCTACTGGATTGGTGCCCTTATAAATATATATATATTATTTAAAAAAAACTTTTTTTTTTGTAAGTTCTTTGTGGCGGGTCGGCTTCAAGCGCATCTCCATCATCGCCTTTGTACAGTACAAGGAAAAAGAAAATAAAATACAACAAAGCCTATACCCTAAAATTAGGGTTTACATATTTTGATATAATCAAAATAAATTTCTAAAAAATTTAAAACCTAAGGAACCATATAATTAACGGCCAAATATCAACCATATACCCATCATATGTTAACTCATCCATTCATCATCAAATACATATAAAAAATAATACAATACCCACTCATGTATACAAATAATTAATACTATATACTCATATAACTACTCGGATACCAATTATTGGATTTAAAAACGATTTTCGCAGCGGAAGATTGGCCCAGGAACATTCAAAAATTTTCTTAAAACAATTGATTATTTGAGTGCATAGTATTAATTCATAGCAAATAGGAATATACAAAGAGAATAGATCTAATACCTCTTGTAGCCTATCAGCGGATCTTAGTTTTACTGTCTTCTCAACAATGATCTTCCAATCCAAACCTCAAGCACAAATGGATGAACGTATGAGTGTTGCGTACAATTTCTTAAACTCACACTTTAGGCCCTTACAATTTTCTCAACACATGAGATTGCAAGGGTTTATTCTATAGAGAATAGGAAGACTCTCTTCTTTTTCTCTGTAATTTATGGAGACTCTGTAGAAAATAATACGTGGTCTCTACTTATTATCCACTAAGGTTTCCTTTATATATATATATTTTTATTTATTAAACTATTTAATAAATAATATATTAATCAAATTAATATATATATATTACCTTTTTAAAAAATGTTACTAACCTTTTTTATATTAAACGTAAACTTATATATATATATATCTATTTAATCTAATTAATTAATTTATATATATATATACACATATATAAATTAGCAGATAATTCACTTATTCAAGAAAGAGTGTTTCACTAGTAGTCAGTTTCCCAATTTCTATTTATTTAATTATCTGATAATTAGATATTTTTAAATTCAAAATTTAAACAAATTAGGAAATTTATCTCTCCATAAATTTAAATTAATTAATAATAATTATTAATTACATATAGATAAACTATTTATCTAGACAAAATGTGCAGTAACAGAAATAATGTAATATCCAGTACTTGTAAGAGGTGGAATTGGGGACCTATGGACCTGTAATTCAAGCTCCAATAAATTATGACAATTAATTAAACTCTTTAATTAATTTGTCTAATTTATTAATTCTAATATTACTCCACTAAAAATCCGGAATCGCACTCTTGAAATTACAGAATTAATTTACTCAGAAAACAGTGAGCAGTCTATCGATTTAATCATTACATGTAGTTCAATCCTCCATAGACAATTAATAATTGGAGCTAGGTTATATTCTGTTTACCTCTCCAATTATATCTTTATCTTTGTGTACCGTTGATTCTCTAATGAAGAATTAATTTATAAATTTATTATAAATTGAGTACTCAAACTGTTCAAGTCTTGAACCAATACACAAGGGAATCATCTTTCTAGCTTCCTAATGGAAGGAAAAGATTCCATATTTGTAAGTTATATTTCTAGCTACTCATCTCATCATGCTCCCAAAATACAAGTATTTCGATCTGTTTAAAAACAAACCTTTAACAAGTATGTCAAAGAACATAATATTATAAATAGGAGTCTATAACTACTCAGGATTAAGATTGACCTACATATGATCATCTAGTGACATTATTTGAACTCTCAACAGTTAACAAAATTTATGTGAGATTCAAATTATGTCTGGTCCAGTTCTATATAATCAAATTATATAAAGTACCTCCATTGTGATGTCAACACATCAATAGTTCGGATAAGACTATTACATTCTCAATGTTAATGGACCGTACTAATAATATTTAATTAAAGATCCCAAACTTTAATTAATTATTACGGACTATATTTAGTTTATTATCCATAAATTTAATCCTCATGTATATAACACTTATATGCTAAATTTATAGTCACATAAATAAACCAAGGATTTTCTGATATTTAATGACATACCAATTATGCACAAATTCAAATAGAAAAATGTCATTTTATTAATTCAACAAATATCCAAAATCTACATATTTTTAGGCATAAACCCTAACAAAAATATGAGACATTTCTTATCTCAATTGTTTTGTACTCCTATCGATGATGTGATACTTGTTGCAATTAAACCTTAGAAAAAATTATTCTTCTCAATCTCACATCAAAACATTCTAGACCACTGTAATACATTAGAGTTACACTATTTCAAATTTTACAAATTTTAAGCTCCAACTAATCCATATTAGGAAATCAACTCTCTAATCTAATTTCGTGTACTAAACACATTTGATGGAGTAACTTTATTCACAATAACTAGCTGAGTAGTAACATAATATTGTTCTAATATACAGAAGTTAGATTTGCAAATTTTGAGGGGTTACAGTTTTGATTTGATGTACTTGGTTTTTCTTTGGATTTATCTAGAAATTCATGTTCAAAGAAAATGCATTTCGATTCTATTATTGTGTTCTTATATATTTCTGGAATTTATGACTTATACATAAAAAAAAAAACCAATAAACACTATTATTATATGCATAACTAATGAAAATGCAATTATCTATCTTTGGTCCTATTTTCACCTTTTTAGGTGTAGGTACCAACATCTTTGTAAGACATCCTCGTATTTGTAAGTATTTGTGTGGAGGCTTTCTACATTTCTATAACTCATAAAGTGTCTTTTCTTCTTTTTTGTAAGGTACCTTATTTAAAAAGTAACTAGCTATCAAAACAGCTTCTCCCACATGTTTTGAGGCAATCCATTCAATATCATTTTTATAGAGAATAAACTTTTCTATTGCTTTATCCTTGGATTTTAGCAAATACACATAATAATATTTTGTACAAAAGTAATAAAATGCTTATTGTCTTCCCTTATTTATAATAATATTAAATCATAAATATTATTGTGAATTAAATCAAGGGGTTTAATATTTCTTTTGATAGCTTAAAAAGATGATCTTATCAATTTTACATCAACATATGTTTCACACTTATATTTTGTATCAATTTGAAAAGTAGGAATACAATTTAAGTTAATTAATCTACGTATAGTATCATAATTAACATGCTATAGTCTACTATGCCATAAAATAGAAGACTCAATCAAATAAGTAGAAAAATTAACTTTATTGATATTAGGCTTTACAGTTATTATATTCAATTTGAAGATACCCCTACATTCATATCCCAATCTAACAAAAAGATCACTATTAGTCAATAAAAATTTATCTGACTCAAACATCATACAGAGTTTATGCTTGTTTCGTTGTGTACTAGACTCTAGGTTCTTGCGAATATCCATCATGTGCATCACGCTCAAAGCTAGTTCATTTCCAAAAGTCATCTTTTGTACTATTTTACCCAGATCTTGTATTTCAAATGTGGCTGAGTTACTCATGAAGAGCTTATTCTCTCTATTCTTAATGGGTTTAAAGGTTGTGAATATGCATTATCGGAATAAACGTGCCTTGAAGGTCCAATATCAATCTACCATTCTCTTAGATTGGACTCAACAAGATTGATTTTAAAAATAGTTGTAGACAGATTCCACCACGTTAGAAATGAAACTTACCATTTTATGAAGCAAAAAAAGGTAAAGAAAATATAAACTAGACCATAATAAAAAGTTAGGCTTAACAATAATTTGCACTCCTCCTACATGTACTTAAGAGAGTATCTATAGTAGTAATTCTTACCACTGTCATAAACATGAGCCTATATATGCCATTTAATCTAAGTATCTCTCACCAATGTGGGACTTAAAGTGTTTTTTTTTAATTATTTTTTTAATTTCAATAGTATACTTTTAAGCAATAATTTATTATTTATTTGTGCACTATACGAAATTGATGTCCTCGCAGAAAATAAAATAAATTCACTCTAATCTTTCATTAACAAAACGTGAGTCTCACTCAATTTTTAGCTTAAAAATAGTTCATGAAAATAGATATTATAATACATTTAGACTTCAAAATTCACTTGGCTTCCAAGCCTAAATCAAGCCCAATTCATTTTTAACCCATTTTCTAACATTAGCCAACCTCAAAATTGATGGATTCCTAATATTTTTAGGCTCACAGTTTGTATTCTCATCGAATCCTACAGTGTGTTCAAACCATGAATAAATAGGTTTATACATACATTTGTTACGTTTAGAAAGAGAGTTTAAGTCCGTAGAAAAGACAAGAGGAAACAAATAGTGAAATTACTGTATAAAAATGAATAGTAATGAAAAAAAATTGAGAAACCGAATCCAAATTTTGTTTATATTTGTTTTCAATTGTTTTCACGGGCTTAGTGAGAGTCCAAGTAATTGATCAAGGTGTTACTGGAACTAAATTTGTTTGGAAGATGATATAAAAAACTATCTCTTAGTGTAAGACTCAAACAAGAAAAAAAAAATTCTCTATATATCGATTACATAAGATTATGTGGCTAGGTTTTTAGAATTTGACACAATTGTTTGTGACCATATAAACACTTTCTTTCGCTACTTTTGCTCCTGATGTTAACAACTCATCAAACATGACTTCCAATATTCAACGTCCTCTCACTGCATAAATTATATATTAATTAAATATTGTTTAAATTATATATATTAAATTATATATTTTTTAAATAAATATATTTAAATAGGTGAAATTGACTTGCAAGTTATTATTAAAATTAGTCAAACTTATTCTTTTTTTTTAATAAAAGAAAATTTATTCTAATCAATAATGATCTAATATAAAGATCAAATTAGAAAGATACAATAGCATTAAATAATCAACCAAATTATTGACTCTTACTAACGAACATGAAAGAAAAAATAATACAAGAAATATAAATAAATAACCTGTACACAACTCCGTAAAAAGTACAACTAGAGTTCTACCAAAGACACTTATTTCGCTCTTCTAAAACGCCATATATTACTGCCTAGATTAGCTTGTTTGATTAATATGAAAATGAATCTTCTGCAAATATCGATCTTTAACTGAAAAAATTCTTTCAGATTTGGATCATATCTGAACCATCAAATGTAGAAGGAAAAAAAAAATATAAAAACAAATAAAACTCACACAGGATCATATCTGAACCATCAAATGTAGAAGAAAAAAAAATATATAAAAACAAATAAAACTCACACAGATCTAAAATCAAGTGATGGAAAACCTCTATAGATCTAAATATAAGAAGATAAATACCTTCAAACATATAGAAGAATTATATAAACAGAAAAATAAAAACAAAAAGGAAAAGAAAAACCTTACTGAAGAGGAAGACAAGTGCTTCTCTGGCTGGGTAGAAATCAATGTACAAGAAGGAGAAGAAAATATTGTCAAGAGTGGCTAGGGTTTTTGTCAAACTTATTCATTTATCGAGAAAAACTAAAATACTCATTGAAAATTCATTGAAAATTCTATATATGTATATATATTCATATATACATATATATATATATATATATTTCTTAGGCAAAATATATAAAAGCAAATAATTTGATGTCTTGAATGAAGTACAACAAAAATTTCTTCTTTCAAAGCGGAAAAAAGAAAAAGCATCAAAGATGAATATAGTAATCTGATCTTAAGTTAAAGTAATGTTAGCAGATCACACTACAAAAAATAAACTTAGAAAGCATTGTATCTAGACGAGACTAAAACTAATTTGGACCCAAATGACATTTTTAGGGCACCTTTTATGATAACTTTTTAAGACTAGTAATTTTTAGTATGACATGTTATAACAATAATAAGTGTCCACTTATTGCCACTCTTTTTCTTCTATTTTTTCCCCTCTTCCCATCTTTCTTTCAATATTTAATCAATAACAAAAATAAAAGATAACTCTACGTTGCCACTTATATCAATCATCACGTAGAAAAAGATTTAAAAAAAATTCAAAATCTTTTTAGTTATATTAAGTTTTCATGGTCATTGTTGAGTATATTGTGAATATGGGAATTCAAAATTTCAATGATTTTGACAAATTGAATCACTCTCTAAAAATTAACTCTTACTGGCTTTTTTAGGGGGGAAAAAAGGGAAAGAAAAAGGAAAAATGATTAATATTTTGAATCCCAAAATGGTTCAATACATTCTTTTTGATAAAAAAAATATTAAAATACTTTGACATGTGGGATGAATTTCATCGAGAAAGTTCAAGACTCAAAAAGTGGTGGGAGATATTCAAAATTAGTGGGGGAATAAAAAATTTTATTTGGTTTTTATTAATTATCAAATTTTGAATAAGTAATAGTTAAAAAGGGTATGTCAAGAAAGTATTTAATTTTTAAATTTTATAAAACTATTCGGGAAAAAAATAGAGAGAAAAAAAAGAGAGAGATGATAATATATAGAGTGACCCAAATAATAAATACTATTAATACGTCACCATATAAAATGAAAATGACTAGTACACTAGTACTAAAACAAACATTTTCATAATGGTATGTTATAAAAATTACTTTCCTTTTCGAGCAATGCTGCGTATTTTTGAGAAACTATCGCAAAAAAATAATTTAAATGATATGATATTTTATTGTTTGTTAATATTTAATATGTGATCTACTTATTATTTATTATCTAAATTATCACATCATTTAAATTATTTTGTTAACCTAACTTATCATAAAGTTTAACATTTTTCTTTTCTTAATTGTCATATTTTCGACCATTTCTCTAGAAAATAAAAGCCACCTGAGCCTAACCCACTTACTGATCAAGTAATTAACAAATATTAAACCAAATCTGTAAGTAACAAAAGAATATTCTGATAGTATTCCAATTGAACAAAGGTTCGTGCCGCCATATTAGGGGAAAAGAAAAAACCGCATATTTTAGCAAGGGGTGCTTTAAAATTAGCCCACTTGAAAGTGTCCTTTTAGGGAAAGGTCTATATTTAATATCTCTTTAATGAATAGCTCATTTAAGTGATTAATTGACAAGAGAAAAATATATCCTTGTCACTTATACAACTTGGTTAAGTTGGGATTTGGGCGGCAATTGTTTTTTGTTTTTTAAATGGAGATTTATGTGTTTCTTTTGCTAACTTAATTTGAAGCGAAGATATTGCAGTAGAAGGACACATAAAAGAAGGAAAGAGGAGGAGAAAAACCACGGTTATAGTCGTTAACAGGCTAAAAAGATGTAGTTATGAAAAATTAGTTGGCGGCCATGAAGAAGAACAAAGAGAGTGAAGAAAAAGAAACCACTAGAGGACACGAAGAGGAACAAATTAAAGGAGAAGAAAACAATAAGTAGTAGTTGTAATAATAATAATAATAATAAAAAAGTTGCTAACAACTTTAAACTTTTTTTTTTTTTTGAAATAAACGCCAAGTACATTTTTATACTCATAGTCAATAAATGTAAGCCCTTACATGAAAAAAATACTTTCAAATGGGTTTGTTTGTAAAACACTCCATTAACTAATTAGAAAATGTTGATGGAGGTTTTATCAACAATAAATTTATAAATAATTAAGAGATGTGGCTTGTGTGAATTTGAAGTAGTAATCAAAGCAAATAAGGAGAGAGGGATTTATAGTGGTTCAGCCCCGAAAAAGATGAGCCTACGTCCACTGTTTTCTTA